>JAZGTJ010011533.1:0-16816 GCA_036877575.1 Botia almorhae
ATCTGTTCAGATGTACTTTCAAGAGACTTTTCAGCAGATCAGCTCGACTCAAAACCTGTTTCAGTGTTAAAGTGAATGTGATGTATTCTGTGATGTATTCTGTGATGTATTCTGTGATGTATTCTGTGATGTATTCTGTGATGTATTCTGTGATGTATTCTGTGATGTATTCTGTGATGTATTCTGTGATGTATTCTGTGATGTATTCTGTGATGTATTCTGTGATGTACTGCAGGCACTTGAAGACTCATGAGACACACTGACCCATGATCAGTTTGTTCTCTTATTTATGACCTCTGGAGAACCTGTTACAGATCAGGAACTAGAACATGCAGTAAGACAGAGTGTTTGGATGATCCAGATTGTTCAGTAAGAAAACCGATCTCACACTATGTTTGAAAAAGTAGTGTAAACAGATTTAGTGATGTCATGTAAATAAAGCAGATAACAAATACATAAATCCAGTGTAGGCTGTGTGTTCGTCTAATGCAGATATGTGCATCTGGTCTCCATCTTGACTGCGTTAACAGAGAGAGAGAGAGAGAGATTCTTACTGCAGAGGATTTCTTTCTGAGCAATTTAGAGTTACAAAACAATATCTATGGCTTGTTACCATAGCTACTGAGATATTTAGGTGGTGTGGCATCAAACATCTTATGAGGTAAATGAGCCCTTAAGCTTTCTTTCTGAAGCAAGAGATTGTGTGTTATTGTTTCACTCACATGCTAAAATGCTCACTGCGTACCAGTTTATCTCCTTCAACAAGTGGCTCCGCTTAGTGCCCTAAGTACAATACTGAACTTCCTGTAGCTGACAACACAAGACCAGAGAATAATGATGCATGACATTTTAAAAACTGGGAATTGTTTTTATAAAACACAGGAGGAGGAAACGTCACATTGTGCACTATTTGGGATGTTGCAGGATATACAGAAAAGTGTGCAGACCACACATATCAAGCCTTACCGTACATAACTGTAACTATACAGGCAAGACGACACAGTGAAGAAGACATGTTCATGCTCATGTTCATGTTCATGTTCATGTTCATGTTCATGCTCATGCTCATGTTCATGTTCATGTTCATGCTCATGCTCATGTTCATGTTCATGCTCATGTTCATGTTCATGTTCATTAGGATGAGTAATGACATTTGTTAAAGACATATTCTTGGCCTTTGACAACCGGCTTTCTTTGCTTGTAACTCTTTGTTACATGAATAATTTATGAGTGTGTTTCGTCTCGTCTTCAGTTCTTTCACAACTTAGTAAAATGGACAAATATGCTCACTGTCCTCTTACCTTCAAACATTTCACACAGTTAAAAAACAACACATAATGGAGATTATAACTGTAGCTTTCCTGCTATTATGATGGAAGAGCAAATGATCTCAAGCAGGTTAGTCAAACACAGTCCTGAGAATCGTCTCTCTTTAAGACAAGCGTTTTTGCTGACAAGCCTGTTTCGAGCACAAGAATCACACAGGCACACACTTTAAATGGGTGTGAGAAATGCTCTCTTCTGGAGACTCTCCTTCTTAACGGCTAAGCTGCATGTTTTCAGCCAGGTTATGTCTTGCCTCTGTCAGTCTGTAAAACTGAATAATCCTCATTGTCATTTAAAGAGGGTTCAGTCTGGACTTCAGTCTGGTAAAGACGCAAGCACAGTTTGTTTTGTTATTGATTTAATAAAGCCACAAACACAGATGAATGGGTAGTGTACTGTATACTCAGTGGAAAATCACTGTTATCATACAGTTACTGTAAGATGATGTCATGAGAAGGTGTCATCATCTTGAGCTCTGGATTACATGCACACCTGTCTTCTGGATGATGGTACTGTACGTGTGGATTACACCTGTCTTCTGGATGATGGTACTGTACGTGTGGATTACACCTGTCTTCTGGATGATGGTACTGTACGTGAGGATTACACCTGTCGATGTCTCACTGTTTCCTCATAGTGTTTACACAGCAGCTGGTTTCATGACTATCCTCAGACACTCTCTCATGTGGAGGTTCTTTAATGGTTCTTAGCATCAGTCTAGAACTCTTCTTATCGAAGATCTTTGAATTGACGTTGATGTACTGAAGGACTACAGAATAAAACCAGTAGGTCCAGTAAAGGTTCTCCTATGACAGTGTTTCCCAGACATTTAAAAACCCCTCCAAACAATGAACATCCAGTCACACAATATATTTATACAGTATTACTAGTGGAGAACAGTTGTCATATATACTACAACAGAATTTAAAAGACAAATCTGAAGCCTTAGGTCAAGAATTCCCACAAACAACTGCAGTATCCCCTGTGTGAAGGGTGTGATGTCACATTTTTAACCATGTCAGGAGTGTGAGACTGATATGAATGACATCATAACACCGAGACATGTTCGTGCAGGTGAACTTCACAGAGGACAGATTAAACCTGCTGCAACTCGTTTAGTCACCGGTTTGGCTTAACTACACATAATGTAAACCACTGATCATGCTGTACTGTGGTCTCGTGGGCTTTAGCAGGTGATGACAGTGTCTCAGTGATGATTCTTCTGTGAATTCATAAACACACAAGTGATAAAATGATCTGTTTATGTGTGAGTGTTCCAGTCATAACACACTCTTAGCAGAGATGTGCAGGTTGCTATATAAACATGCGTTGTCACAACAGCAGGAAATGCACCTGAGTTTGATAATGAACTGCAGCAACTGTCACAGGTGTCAGGCATGTTTCTATGAGTATATTAGCAACAGCTCAAGAAAGACAGTTATAGCTTGAGGCTGGTGTGTTTTATCTGGAAAAATGCAACAAACACAGATGATGTCCTTAAAAGACCTTTGATTGTATCGTTTGGTTTAACGGTTATTGTACTGTTATCATAACTGGGGTTCTCTGAAAATGTCTCTGGAAGTTGTCTTGTACTGTCAAGCAGTATATTCCCAGGAGGATGGAAGGGAAACAGTAATTTTCCACATGTACAGATTTATTGTATCAAGGATTTCAAATTGATTGCTGAAGCATGAATTGTGATGAAGAATTACTGTGAGCAGCTGCTCATCTGCTGCATCAACTTCTCTAACTGCATCTGTTTCCCTCAGAGAGCATGTCAGGCCATGCGATACAAGATATATAAGATCTGTCCATCTTTACATAAAAATACATAATGCAGTGAGGGTTAAATAACAGTTAATTCACATGAATCCCTGCGGATGTGTGTGCAGCTCGCGTGAGCTCTTTACACTGACGGGTGTACTATAGGGAACTCCGCTCAAAAGCACCAGTGACATCACTCTGGGCCAACGCCATGTGCAGGGTGGGTGTTTCCCCAGAATCACATTCATTTCCTGAGATAATATGTCCAGCAAAGCCACAGCTGCGCATGAAGGTGTGTGAGGGATCTGCACACAGATATTGCCTGCGATGCACTTCACAGGGTTGAACTGCAGTTCTCTGGCCAGGAACTGAATCGTGGGATTCGGAGCGACTGCAGGAATTGCGACAGTTGTTGTTCTATAAGAGAAAACTCATAGACACGCACTGATTTCACTGCAGGAATATCACACAGCTACTGTATCTTAATTACTCATGGCTAAATTAATTTTAATTCATCTTTAAAAAATAACAAATCTGAGTTCGTGGTCTACCGGTAGGTGCCCCCCCAGGCAAAAATGTGAAACTCCGCCTACGCAGCCCATGGTGTTAATAATTACCAGTTCTTAAATGTTTATGGTAATGAATATTTAATGATGTATAATCCAGTCTTCACGGTAACTGTATACTGGTACCAGTTAACCTGCTCTCTTTGTGTGATTGTTCAGAAGTTCGGGGAAGGAACACGTGGCACAAGCCTGTGTTCATCTTTCTCACTGCTGCTATTGCCCTCGGGATCGTTACCATGGTTTCCATTTCTGTTGTCCAGAACAAGCCTCTATGTCAGAAGTACAAGGTATAATTGAGACATCAGTGGTCATTAAAACACGTATGTTGCAGTCAATGTGCTTTGCTGTGATATGTGTTGATTATAGATTTCACACTGTAATCTACAGTATGGAATAGTTCTGGATGCTGGCTCCTCCCACACTTCTGTGTTCATCTATGAATGGCCAGCTGAGAAAGAGAACAACACAGGAATGGTCAGACAGACACACACCTGCCATGTAAAAGGTACATGATCTGTGACTGACTAATATCCCAACAGATCAATCACTGAATCACGTTTATTTAAGAAATATATTCATCATTATTATTAATCCTTCTTTTCTAATAGCATGTTTTACAGTAAACAGCCTCCAGCAAATTCTTGGTGTTCTGTTTTTTTCGGGGGGTTTTCCCTGTAGGCAAAGGCATATCCAGTTATTCCTCGAACCCAGAGCAAGCCGGCACGTCTCTGCAGGAGTGTATGGAAGAAGCTAAACAGAAAATTCCGGTTCACAGACATCAGGAGACTCCTGTGTATCTGGGAGCCACAGCAGGCATGAGACTGCTGGAGTAAGTGTCTCTCAAAATGATCAAGACCAGCCGAGATACAGATGGGGATCATATGTTGTGAAACATCACACCAGTTGAAACTGAGGGCACGTGCTTTTTGAACGCAACATGCGAAAACAGAATAATTGTATGTAATAATATTTGTTTTTTCCAGGCTAGAGAATAAGGAAGCATCAGAGAAGGTCCTGACCTCTGTAGCTCGCTCTCTGCAGACGTACCCCTTCTCCTATCAAGGGGCTTGTGTAATTACAGGTCAGCAGGAGGGAGCGTTTGGCTGGATCACTGTCAACTACCTGAGTGACAAGCTGATAAAGGTACAGCATTAACACATACAGTTTATCCAGCATACAGGTCACAAATACCAAATGACAACAACAGTATTCAACATGACACTTCTGAACAAAGTCATAAAATCATGTTTAAACATGACATGGTGACAGACAAGTTGGATTGTTAACTGCTAATTCGCGAAGCAGAATTGATGGCCAATTAAATTAGTTCTTTTACTAATTAGGTTGATTGTTAAAACCTGCACATTAATTTACATGAATCCCTGCAGATGTGTGTGCAGCTCGGTGAGCTCTTTACACTGACGGGTGTACTATAGGGAACTCCGCTCAAAAGCACCAGTGATGTCACTCCGGGCCCACGCCATTATTGTGTGATTTTTCAGCTGTGTTTGTCTCGCAGGACAGAAGGACATTTGGGGCTCTGGATCTTGGTGGAGCTTCCACACAGATAACATTTGTACCTGGGCAGGAAATTGAATCACAGAACAATTCCATTGACTTCAGGCTGTATGGAAATGATTACCGGCTGTACACACACAGCTTTCTGTGCTTTGGGAAGGACCAGGTTCTCAAGATTTCGCTAGCTGAGAAATTACAGTCTCTTGGCGAGGTATGTGCGTCTTACAGCGCTATTACTGTAGAGACCACACCTGACTCTTATACAACTTATCCTATATCTTCCCAAGACAGAGCACGCGGAGTTAAAAGACCCCTGCTTCCACCCTGGATATAACATCACCCAAACCTATCAGAGCGTCTTTGACACCCCCTGCATTTCAAACAAGCTTAACTCTGCTAAAGATTTCGTTCATCTGGGGGTGGGAGACTGGCCCGAGTGCAGAAACTCAATCACAAAGATGTTCAGCAGCAGCAGCGCCTGTCCTTACTCGAAATGCTCCTTCAACGGAGTTTTCCAGCCTTCCCTTGATGGAGACTTTGAGGTAAGAAACAACAGAGACTGTTTGAGCATGAGGTTAGTCTGGCTGGTTGTTAGTCATAATAGTTAATGCCCCTGTTACCCACCCATTTTATTTTCCAGGCGTTCTCTGCCTTTTTCTTTGTTATGGACTTTCTGAATCTGACCAGCGACACACTGCACGACGCCAAGTCAAAGCTGGCTGTGTACTGCTCCACCCCCTGGACAGAGGTCAGAGGTCTCTTTCAGATGTTTCAGCAGTGTAATGGGTGTCTAGATGTGAACTCATTTGACTTCTGCAGATTGTACGACGTCACCGCAATATAAAGGAGGAATATCTTGCTGAATATTGCTTCTCAGGGACGTACACTCTGACGCTTTTGGAGGAAGGATACAACTTCACCCCTGACACCTGGAAACACATTCAGTTCATTAAGAAGGTGAGCATGTGTAAATGTACACACGATTTACTAACTCAATCAATTTACATTTAAATAAAGTTTCTTCATACATTCTGCACAGTGATGCCATAGAAAAGCTGTTTTTGGTTCCCCAAAGAACCATTTAGTCAAAGGTTCTTAAAACTGGCCTCTCCCCTCACTGGCCTCTCCCGGCTGCACTCATGTGTGAGCTCTCAAATCATTGTTCTGCGTCATGAACCTGTACACATTTATTCAGGTCACAGAACTGGTGGAGTGATGTGTGCTTGAGTCAGACTGACTCGGTTCTCTAGTTTAACTCACTAACTGAATTTCAGGAAGACAAAAACTCGGAATAACAGATTTTAGTCTGCTTCTCAGAGACTGGGGCTCTGCAGAACACTTCACAGACACATGCAGTCTGTGTTCAGTTTCATGATATGATAAAAACTGTGGCCAGGACTTTAAAACAGAAATAGTTAATGCCCCTGTTACCCACCTGCAGAAGAAATAAAGTTATACATATTTAAAACAATCTTTGAGCAAATGAATGCATTTTTTTTTTTAATTTGGGTGAACCATTCATTTGATCTGTGTGTGTGTGTGTGTGTGTGTGTGTACAGATAGGAGACAGTGATGCGGGCTGGACTTTGGGTTACATGCTGAATTTGACCAACATGATTCCGGCTGAGGCGTCAGACACGCCCCTGATGCCGTACGGGGGATACGTCACATTCATGGTCTTGATCACATTTCTGATTCTCCTGCTCTTTGTTCTGGGCTACATGTATTTCCGTCGGACCAGCCGCACAGCGCAGAAAGACATCATTTAACTCAACAGACTATCAGGGATATTCTGTGCTCTGTTAAAAGTGAATGTGTTTTTCTACAGATCCAAAACATTTTTGGGCTTGATTTGAAAGGTTTCTGAAGTGTCAGAATTTGAACTCATGTGAAGGATAAACTGGTTTTGGGGTTCCAGTACAGCTGAAGGCACATCAGAACTCAGTAGAAGGTTACTGTTCTGTCCATACTGCTGTTTTTGTGACCTTTTAAGATTGTAGTTGAGAATCTCTTAATGTACACGATTCAGCTGTGGGCAGTTGTGGAGGGCAGAACTGGGACTCAGGGCTTCTTGTGTGTCTTCTGTAATGCCAGAATCTCTTCTACTTAACACAGCAGTCAGCTGTGAGGACAAACGTCTCTTGTAGACTTTTTAAACCTTTTAATTTGCATTATGGTCATATGAACATTAATGTAAATTAAAGCTTTTAATGAATTATTTTTCCATTATTATTTTTAAGAACCGCCCATGTGAATCTTCATAAAAATATACGTTCAATACCGAATATTCTGTCAATGTAAGTCAAAGTTAGATTTTCAGCTTTATACTTACATTTTATAACAAGTATTGAGTTAATAAAAATCAAAACCCAGCCAACCATAACAACACGGATTGGCAGATGTGACGCCCGCGTCTTCCCTGCAACAGTAATGGCACTCAACATCCCTCTGGTGGCGGACAATGCTTACTGCAGCAAACAGCACAGTTTTAAATAGGCAAAAACGTGTTTTAAAATAAACATCTCTTCTAGAAATGAATACGTATTTAAAAATTTGATTGTCTGAATCCCTCTACTAAATCTGATAAAATATTGTATATATTTTAACTTCACTTTGTTTGGCACTTACATTGAACACAGACTTAAAACAAATGCTTTTTAGGGACCTGCCCCTGTGTATTCGGTGTATAAACACCCCATGTAAAAAACACACACTTTGGCGATAATTGAGTAATATTTATAAACCTAGATACTTTAAGACATGATTTACATGAATACAACAGCAAACTGTAATGCAGGATATTCTTCCCTTTTACAAGAACAGCACAAAGCTAGTCAATGACCAACTAACCATTAACTATATATTACTATCAGTCATGGATGAATTGATCTGCTGTGGTCATGTGATACTTTCAGATCAGCAGCTTCAGGAGTAAAAGAGTCATAGCCGGTATAAGTGTCTATAGCTACAGTACTGTAGATTTCCCTTAACTTGACATCAAAGTATCATTACATTATATTTATTCTCTTAGTGGAGAAATGTTAGAAGTGTGTCATGTTTCAAAGGGTTCAGGATTTAAGGATGGTCAGAGAATCTCATTGGTCCGGAGAAACTGAGATCATTTCATCTGGAACCGCATCAGTCTTATCTTCTTTAAATGAGGCTGCACGATCAGACACTGAGG
Source organism: Botia almorhae (assembly GCA_036877575.1). Lineage (NCBI taxonomy): Eukaryota > Metazoa > Chordata > Actinopteri > Cypriniformes > Botiidae > Botia > Botia almorhae. The sequence goes on from JAZGTJ010011533.1 coordinate 8,359, forward strand.
CAAACGAGAGGTGATCATGATCCACAATGTTCAGTTCATCCTCCGTCTTCTGCTTCCTCAGGTAGAACATCTTCCTGAGCTTCTTCATCTGCTGAAGCTCACAGAAGGTCTCCAGAACCACCAACATCGCGATCAAGCCCAAGATCAAGTAGACTGTGTTGGGAAAGACAGTGTTAAAAAGATGACTGAGCTGAACACATATTTCAGAGATCTTTAATGTGTGTCTAACAATTACAGTTTGATCTCAAACTGAGCGAATCAAGCTAAAATACTTTTAAAATACTTAAACTTATAAAATATACTAAAATGACCACATCTGTGTTGTGAAAAGGGCAAACTGTTTTCTGTCAAAACAAGTTTATTTCTGATTCTTTAGGCTGTGCACTTACAGGTAATGCCCAATTTATAGAGTTCTCTGAACCTCTGGTGGTAGCCCTCTCCCGGAACATAGTCACCCAAACCGATGGTGCTCAAAGAGATGAAGCAGAAATAGAAGGACTCCAGGAAATTCCAGTCTTCCTCCAGGATGGAGAAGATGATGGCCGGTATGAGGAAGAAGCAGGAGACAATAATAAAAGCCAGCAGGACAGCGTGCATGGCCGCCAGCAGAGGTTTGGACATGGCCCAGCGTTGGTGCAGATACTCCACAGGTCTGCGGGTGCTGTACTCCATGATCCTCTGCACCACTGCAGTTAGGAACAGAAGGGTAAACGGGATTCCCACCACTGAGTAAATGATGCAGAAGGTCTTTCCCCCATCTGACAGAGGCACGGTGTGGCCATACCCTGCAACACACATTAAACTGCTGGTGGAGGTTTCAGACACATTCCTGTAATATTTCCAAACTTCCTCAGCTTCATAAATGTTAATTATGACAAAAGCTTTGCTGACCTTGAAACGTGAAAACGATTTTTAAGCCATTTTAAAATAATATGCGTGATGTTGCTAAAACTGTCATTATACTGCACTTCTGCATTGTACTACATACTGCTAGTCTTAAATGTAAATGTGTATCTGACAGTACAACAGCACTGTCAGACACACGAGGCGTCAGATGACATGAGGAAGGACAGCTCGACCTCATACTGCAGAACACATCAGACTCTCGCCTCTGTTTGCTCTGGTGTCGTTTAAATATTTCAGAAGCAGCACTTATCACAGGCGACAGGTATTTATATAGTGTCAGTCAATAACAGAGTTAGAACAGACGGTCGGTTTGTGCTGTTATGCGTGTGCTGTCATGTTACCCGTCGTGGACAGCACCGTGCTGGCGAAGAACAGCGCCGATGTAAAATCCCAGTTCCAGTTGGTGGACGCGTTCTGTAATACAGACACCCCGTAATTATTGGCCTCCAGTGCTCTCATTAAAAACTCCTCCAGCTTCTCCTCCTGCACACACTCATGCTCCTGCAGAAAGTGCTGCTTCTCCGATCGAAGCTGATCTCGGAGCTGCTCCTCATACGGCAGCTCCACCGCGGAAAACACCAATGCGCCGAAAAACAAGAAAGAGACAAACGCCAGAACCAGGGTGAGAAAATACCACGTCGACTTGTACCCATCAATGAGCCGCAAACACGAACTTCTGGACAGACGCTGAAGCATCGCGTCCGCTGCCGCTGAACGGGTGAGAGCTCAATATAATACCGGAACACTGTTTGATCGCTAGTTTCCTCCTGCACAAACACTTTCAGCGCTGTATTTCTGTTGTGATCTCGCGTTTGTCTTCTGCCGGTGCGGAGCTGATGTGACAGACGAGGTCATGCGCGTTGACTAACCGTACTACGGTGAAGGATCGGATCTTAATATTCATGAGCCGCGAAGGTGAGCGCAACGTCACGATTAGCTAATGAATATGTATAGGCACATTTAACTGCTGTAAGATTACCAACCATTGTTTGATTAATATTCATTAGCTGAGCCTTTGTAGTAGTAGGTTTGGTGATGCGTTGAAGGGGCGCATGACGTCAGGTTGTGACGCCACTCTCAGGTCAGGTCTGTTCATCACGTTTATCACGACGCACGCGGTGAGGAATTTGCGTTCACAGGACAGATACTGTTAACAGTGAGCTGTCTCATCCACTTTCTTTCCAAGTCAAGTCATCAAGAAGGGCAGTCAATTATTGAAGTAGGTATACTGCGATCCAATTACCTGGTTACACTGGTTGAACTGGCAGTGAGTGGTCTGACATCAAACGAGATTCTTGCTGGTGAGAAAACTTTAAGTAAACATGTATACATCTGTTCCTCGATTTGAATTAGATCTGGTTAAATTCAAAGTCCTGTCATTTGACAGCAGATGAACAGGAGGACACGTTTAATGGCCACCAGATGGCGCTGTGTGCAGGAAAACAGCTGAACATGTGCAGAGCTGTGCTGTCAGATTCAGCGTCACACAGAAGATCAGCTGGTCCATCATCTACCGATTCCCACAGACGATAAAAATACAGTCATCTTATGACAACATCTACATTCACTAAACTTCACTCTTTGTTTATAACTACTCTACATTTCTGACCTTGCGTTCCTTGTCTAAACAACGCGCCAAAGAAAAGTAACACTTTATTTCAATTTCAATATTTATTACTTTATACATTTTACTTTAAAAGACTTTCCTGAATTGTCATTGTATGGTTTTTATTTCAGGTGGTGCTGGTGGTGGGGGTCTGTTGTAAAATGTTAAGGGTTCTGGATCATTTTATAAACATGTCTTTTAAAAGCTAATTCAGACACAACGCATCTCATATTTGAGCTGAGGGATCACTGAACTTGTTGTTAAAACATACACTAAAACATTCAATATAATGTAGAACGTAATACTATTAATATAGTTTTAATAAATTATATTTTGAATAATAACTTGATTGAGGCAAATACATAATTTGCAACGTTATCTCAGTTTCTACCTGTCCTTTGGTAATTTAATGGTTGCAATATTCGATTACAATAATATTAACAGACAAAAATGTTTCGTTTCTCCAAGTAGGAAATATGTTTGCCATTTAATAGTACAGATTCATTAAAGCTGTTCAACTACAGCGTGTTTGCTGACGCAGCACTGGTCGCTGTCTCTTTAAACGGGCTCGTACTGTTGCGCATGCGCATGACGTCTGTGTATTGACGGAGCAGCAGCGCGATCGGTCGTCCCGTGAACGCGCAAACGCTCGTCTAGGGGCCAATTCACACACTGAGAGCGTCTTCAACACATCTGGACGTGAAGAAGACACAGCTGTCCTGAGGCTCGAGGCGTCTGAAAAGCATTGTACCACATTAGGCCTGGAAAAGAGGAAAATAATGCGTACAGCGGGTAGTTCATAACACCCGTGTTACTGACTGCTGCGATAGTAAAGATGCTTTTAACTCGAGCAACATCTTCTGCACCGGCTCCGTTTAGCGCTTTATGAACGCGTAACTAAAGAAAACTCACGTTTAAACGCTTAAAACCTGACAGCAGTGTGTTTGTTCAGTGTTTACGCTGGAAATGGCTGCGGAGGTTCAGCAGGATCAAAATTAAGAGCATTGAATAACATGATGCTATAAAGCTGGACATGTCCCGGCGGATTTTGGGGGAGACTTTTTTTCACTTCTTTAATGTCATGGGGAATCGTTTTCCAGCTCTGTACCGCACGAGGTAACGGCGGAAATTCCTGCCCTCGTCCAGAAACAATAATGATGCGAGACAGATGATTTAATACGATTGTGTTTCTGTGGATTTATCACATTCGGATCTGGTATTTTTTCCATGAAGTGATTTCCATGATGGGTAAAAGGGTGATCGCTGATATTAGAGGAATATTCGTGATGTGTAAGTCAATGGATCTCTAGTGCTCTTACAATTAAAACAATCTTGACACCAGATTGGGAAGACAGGCCCCGGGATACTGACACCCACTCGTTATTCCTCAAATGATGGATGCTGGCCGGAGAATGGCCGGACTGAGGCAGTTCATGGTCAGACAGAGAGAGCAGACCTTCAACAGATGTTTGTGGCTGTGTGTGATGTTCTCTCTGGTGCGGATGTCAGACGCAGGTGAACCCTGCGAGAAGAGCTGTCTGTCCGGCAGGTGTGTGAACGGATCGTGTGTCTGTGATCGCGGATGGGTGGGGGACCAGTGTCAACACTGCCAGGGAAGGTTTAAGTGAGTATTAAACTAAACATGTATGATCATTTCTAACCCGTCTCAGCTGTGGGATCAGAAACACGCTGGTGGAGTTTGAGTGTCATTCTGTTTTGTTGATACGGACTGTATGTAACTCGTTTTATTGCTGTTTAACTAAAATGAAGTGTTGTGTTGTAACCCAGCATAAACCTTAATGATAATTTCTCAACTGTGTCACTGAGAACTGTGTTATATTTGTCATGTACATGTGTGCACCATCTGGACTAAAACCAATATGTGGGGCAATATGTGGTTTGTTTTACTGATCCTCAGAACATTTTCATGTGGCAGAAAATCTAGATTTCATGTTGACATTAAATCTTTTTATTATATTCCTGTGAAATCTCATGGGTCACAGTTAGGCAAAATTAAAATGTTTCTAACAAAGCACACAGAAACACAGTTTGTTCAGCGTGTAGATCGCAGTGGATGTCAAAGGTTCTGTGTATAAACATGAACACAGCCGAACACCAGGGAACTGAGAAACACTAATCTTTAAAGGTAAGTCACTTTCAGTTAAGACAGATTAAACGTGTATTTAGTCTGGGACCAGACTTAAGCCAGACCTCAGCCTGTAATACTGAGCAAGAGAGTTGTTCCATATTTTTGGAAACACTTTATTATGGTGCCTGTTTTAAACATGTTAGATTACTATGACTGCTGTCTGTGTGGAACAGCGTGTAATTACACACTGCTCAGCCAGCACACGCATGCAGATCATTTGCATTACTCAGTAATTACTGTAAGTACATAACAGTGTTTCAGAAAAAGAGAAAGAGTTTATGTTTTCACTCACTGGGAATGGATCTGTCTGTTTGATCTTGTGTGCTCCATGTGAGGCTCCCTAAATCTCTGCAGTGTTTCTCTTTCAACTGTAGATGGTTCTCCTCTGCAATACACTAACTAACGTTTCGTGTAGTACGTGTACTTGTGCAGCGTGTACTTGTGTAGTGTGTACTTGTATGCGTGTGATTGATGCTTTTTTGCAAACTGCATTGCATTCATACCTTTCTTTCAATTCATGCTTTCTCTGGGAATCGAACCCATGATCTAAGCATTGCTAGCGCTGTGCTGTACTGTTCAGCAAGGTAATAATACATGCGTGTGTTGGCTTGCGATCTCTTGCTCCAGGGCTGTAACAGTGAGGGTTATGCAGGTCGGTGTGTGTTGTGTAGGCTAGGTGATGCCACAGCTGTGTGTCCTTGCCTCCACAGCTTTCCTGTTACACAACAGCTAGAGCTGAGCCTGACAGGCAGTGGGAGGTAGCAAGCCGAGCACAGAAAGTCAAGGGTGAGACAGGTGAACTCATCAGCAGATATCAACAGAGTCTCGTTCATGAGGCAGGAAGTGAGGAGAGAGTTAGCCAGGCTGAGCAACGTCCTCCCCACACAGGATGTGGTTTATTATTATTATTATCTGTGGTTTATTATTATTATCTGTGGTTTATTATTATTATTATCTGTGGTTTATTATTATTATCTGTGGTTTATTATTTATTATTACCACAATAAAGCTGGTGCCCAAATTTCAGCATGTTTTACTCAGAGATATTTTATTTGCAGTCATTCCATTATAATATAATCTACAGAATAACAGGAGTGATTACAGAAGCACAACAATCACAAGTTGATATGAATATAAATACACAAATTAATATTGTGTCTGAAGTTGGGTTGAACAGGTCCAGAGTTTTCAGTTTGGCGGATCATTAGGTAAAATATGAATGTAAAAACATGCAGATGGGCGAAAGCACTGCGAGACTCTTATGATCAGTGTTGTGACCACACACTACCAGCTGAGCTGAACAACAGGCCTAATAATAAGAGATCATTCTGTGAAGCTGTGGCTTCCTCTCTGTGCTTGTGTGATGTTAGCTCAATTCAGTCTTCAGTAGCTCCGAGCGGTCACCATTGAGTTCCACGTGGAATCTGCCTGAGGAGTGTTTGTCTGTGTGAGCATCATTTCTTCATTTAGGAGTGTGTCTGGAATATTGAGGTCATTGTTTATAAGGTTCTGGCCCTTTAAGACAGCGTCTGCAAACTATTGGCCCTGTCTGAGTAAACAACACTACCATCTGGTTTGAGGTTATTATGGCCCATGACACAGACGGCCTAGTGTTTCGTGATGATGCAATACTGAAGCCAGTGCTGTCTCTGTGGAATCTGATTCAGCGTCGCCCTCTAAACACCAACTGTGCTGATGTCTTACAGGCTGACCGAGCCGTCTGGGTACCTCACAGATGGGCCCATCAACTACAAGTACAAAACCAAGTGCACCTGGCTGATCGAGGGCTAGTAAGTGTCTCTCTCTCTCTCTCTCTCTCCACATCTCTCTCCAGCGGCTGCCCACAATGAACTTCTGCATAAGCTGGTTATGCCGGGTGCTAGAGAGGCTTTCAAATATTTCAACAGTCTCTACAGGGTGTTTTTCCTGCTGTTCCCAGCATTCCCAGCATGTTCCCAGAGTTTGTGGTGGTGTTCTCATTTTGTGCTTAAGCGTTATTACATCATTTGTTCTGCAGTCCAAACGCAGTGCTGAGGTTACGGTTGAACCACTTCGCCACTGAGTGTAGCTGGGATCACATGTACATCTATGATGGAGACTCTGTGTATGCTCCCTTAGTAGCTGTCTTCAGGTGAGTGTGCTTTCTAAAAGTGCCTGGAGTGCTGTTACAGGTGATGAGGGTGTGTTTCTGACGGCTTTGAGTCTTTGCAGTGGTCTCATCGTTCCTGAGGTCAAAGGGAATGAGACGGTACCGGAGGTGGAGACACACTCAGGTTACGCACTGCTGCACTTTTTCAGCGACGCCGCCTACAACCTGACGGGATTCGAGATCTTCTACTCGTGAGTTAATGACATCAGCAGCGTATCAACACAAAAGCTCCTCACACACGCGTCTTAATTTCATCCGCTCTGTGCATGTTTTATACTCGGTGTTCTGTAAGTTCTGTAAGTTCTCTTCATGTCTTCTTCTGCAGAATCAACTCGTGCCCAAACAACTGCTCGGGTCACGGGCAGTGCAGCTCTGGGAACTCGGTCTCCAGTCGTGTGTATTGTGAATGTGACAAGTACTGGAAGGGCGAGGCCTGCGACATCCCGTACTGCAAGAATAACTGCGGCAGCCCAGATCACGGCTACTGCGACCTGACCGGGGAAAAGCTGTGCGTGTGTAACGACAGCTGGCAAGGTACTTCCTCTCACCTGCTGCTCTCTCATTGGCTCCCTGCTGTTTCCTGCCCGCCTCTTTCCCAGCTTCTGTTCAGACTGTAAGATATCGGCGTGGATTCGGTGAAAATATGTTGTGAGAACCTGAGACCTGTCGTTCAGGGTTCCCAACAAAACTTTGTTCCGCTAGTGTGTGTTCTGTAGCAGCACGCCTGTCACCTCTCTATCACCAGAGCATCTGCAGTCAACTACTCGCATAGTGTCAGAATGTGTCAGATGTCTCTCTCTCTCTCTTTCTGTCTCTCTCTCTGTCATACTGTCTGTCTCTATCTCTCTCTCTGTCTGTCTCTCTGTGTCTCTCTGTCTCACTGTCTCTCTCTCTCTGTCTCACTGTCTCTCTCTCTCTGTCTGTCTCTCTGTCTGTCTCACTGTCTGTCTCTCTCTCTGTCTGTCTCTCTGTCTGTCTCTCTCTGTCTCTCTCTCTCTGTCTGTCTCTCTCTGTCTCTCTCTGTCTCTCTGTCTGTCTCACTGTCTCTCTGTCTCTCTGTCTGTCTGTCTCTCAGGTCCAGAGTGCTCTCTAACGGTCCCCTCCACAGAAGGGTACTGGATGGTGGCGACAGTGAAGGCGTTCGGGGCGTCTCTGGTCAGGGCGTCTCATAAGGCTGTGGTGCTGGAGAAGGTTATGTGGGTGGTTGGTGGTTACACGTTTAACTACAGCAGCTCTCAGATGATTCTGAAGTGAGTGATATTCTCTGTGTTCAGCGTATTATCCAGCACAGATCATGATGACAGTGTTCCTAAACAGCAGTGATAATAATAACAACAACAACTGTGTGTGAGTGTTGCTGATCAACCGTGTGACAACTGTAATGGGTGTTCTTTGTGGTTGCTATGACGTTAATAAAATGTCTTTACACTCTATGTTTTGTACATCTGTTTATGATTATTGTGTGTTTTTGTTTTTGCTGCAGTTATAATTTGGAGAGTGGCATCTGGAACACAGTGCTCATCAGTACCGGACCTCTGCCCAGATACGGTCACTCTCTAACACTGTATCAGGTAACATCAGTGCTGCTATCAGTGCTGAAAGTGGCTGTAGTCAGTGTCAGGACCAGTGAATGAGGCTGTTTAGCCCC
>JAZGTJ010011534.1:0-16816 GCA_036877575.1 Botia almorhae
ATTAGTTTTGCTGAAAGTATGCTTCTATTTTCCCAGTAACTGTTTACGTCTGCATATAAACTTGCATTTGCCTGTGCTATTGATTAACACAAAGCAGTTGTAGTTTATATTGAACACATCATACAGCTCACAGTCAATAAAGTGTACTTTGAAACACTAAAATTGTGCACAAGCCGTAATGGCAGGCTGATAAAGCACACTCTCAGATCAAAGAGCATCTCATAGAGGAACTCGTATTGAAAGTCTCTTTCACGCCAGTGGAATTTCTCCAGTGCTTTACGCTACACACCCTTTACAGAGATTAACAGTCTGGCTAATTTGTTTTATACACATGCAAGAAGTTGCTGGCAGGGTAATGACCATAAAGGGGCAAGCTGTGAAACTTCAAGGACGATGGGCGAGCCTCTGCTTAACTCTGAGATATTAGTTGACTTATTTCTTTCTGTCCGTTTTGAGTCACTCTCTTGTTTGTTATTTCTCAGGGAGAAAGCTCTGGCCGTGAAAGCTTTAGATTACTCAAAGCCAATTGTCCTTGACTATGAAGATCCTTCCTCACATTATGTAAGATGTTATTGATCCTTCAGATAACTTTACTTGATTGTGGTGCAACAATGTTATTGCTTAGCAATTCAGACTGACTCTTCATTCTGTTGCTTTACCAAAATTCCCCTCATTTTTGGCCCGTCATTTAAGCGCTTAGAGAACCCCAGCTGTTGGCATGACTCTTTTCTTTCCCAGGCCTCTGTTGCCAGGAGAGCTGTTGAGCCTGGTTGCCAGGAGAGCTAAGGTCTCTGTTTATGACTCTGGTTTTATGGAAAGGCCTTATTTGTCAATGGAATGAGAATAAACTTCAGCCTTCTCACTCTTTCTCTCTCACTCTTTCTCTCCCCCTCTCTCTCATCACATGATTGCCCAATATTTGTTTTATATTTTTAATGTACTGTTTGACTAGTGTTATTTGTATGATGCTCAAAGTTGCTGCCCATAAGGAGTGTTCTGTTCCATTTCAGTTAAAGTAGATGTCGTGTAGGAGGCAGCTCTCTAGGGGTAAATTTACATGACAACAATATATTAAAAACTGCAGTTTTTCCTTTGCATTTTCACATACAGACCAAACAATATTTTTTTCCAAATAATCTTTGTATGGATCCATGAAAATGAGTAAAAGCTGTATTATGCATGCCAGGCCAGTAGTTGGCAATGTTCTTTGATAGACTGAACGTAATACACATGAGCATGATGTCACAGTTTTCACAAGTTTGTATTTTTGGTGTCTATGTTTGTGTGTCTACACACTTGTGTAAATTAATGGCCAGAAAGTTGTTTGTGGTTGAACATTGTCATGTAAACACCCCCTAGACTTTGTATACTTTTTTACAGTTAGGTTAGTATGATTTCATTCCATTTTTGGCTAAGACGGCTTTCACACTAGGCCTGTTTGGGTTGGTCTGACTCCAAGTGAGATTACTCCTGGTGCCCCGCTGCAGCATTGGTGTGGTTTCACACTCACTTGGTTGTCTATGGTGAAATTCATTGTTCTGAAAACTTATGATGTGGTAATCAATGCAACATGAAGTTGCTTTCACATTTACACAGTTCCAGTGCAACTGAACTCTAAGCACTTCCTACAGCTTCTGGTTTGGTTACCCCGGTGCGCTCCTGGGTCCGCATGACAGCTTTCAAATTAACAGTTTCTCCTGCGAAATATACCCCATTTTAAACAAAATTACCAGTGTGTGAAAGCAGCCTAAGTGACTTCAAAACCAATAGAGAGAGACAGTACTTTAAAGGATATAAGGCCATGCTGATTTTAAGTGGACCCGACTGGATTTAATCTAAATAAATTAAGATCATCCTTAATGTACAGTTGTCCTCACAGCACTCAGTCTTACTCTGGTTGGGTATGGCTATTTTTGTGCATGCTAGTAATACCATCATTAGTCCAAATGTTAGTGGGGAAAGACAAAGAGGAAGAGAGGTCACTGTTTCAAACACCTAACCACCTTTACTCTGTTTATCCTGTTAATATTAGACCATTTAATAGTAAGGCATGAAAATATGATCATAAGCACATTGACTACTCTCTGCCCCTTTACAGCTTGCTTATTCCAGGAAGCCTATTAAGGACACCATGTGTTTATATGGTGTGTAATTGCTCTAGAGAGCCACATTACTTCCTGTACTCCCATCAACAGACTCACAGAGTCTGCACACACAGAAGGCTCAGCAGATTCCTGGAGAACTTTGGCTAATTTGATTGTACTTCCATTAAACATGTAGTGCGCTCAGCTGTTTATCATTTTTTTAACCAGTGTAATGAAATGTAATTTCTGCACTACTAGTGGCACTAAAAGCTATTGCAGTCTGTTTGTTATAGTGGCCCAACTGGACACATGACACTGACTAACCGATGGCTTAAGTTCTGTTTTGAGGAACAATGAGAGAGGAGTGTTGTAAACTTATTTAAAAACCTAGTTGTAAGTTATAGTTTTTACTGTTCTGCTTTTTTGTTATTCCATTCTGCGGAATTGTGTAGATTTGTAAAAAAAAATGCTTTTTAGCTAGAATCGTATCAACATTTAAGAGCGGCAAAAACTGAATAGTGTGGTTTTACAAACAATACATCTCCTTTACATGTGACATGATGCGAGTTAGCATTCAATGTCTATAGTATGAATGTTTTTCATAAAGGATTTACTCACTGAAGGTTTTTGGGTTTACAGGTTTTTTTAAATGTAAGAACAGTAGTAGTAATGTTGCTCCTCTCTTTTTAGGAGGACGTCTGTGTTCCTTCTCACCTTGTATAGAGCAGGTCCAGAGGACTTGTGAGGCATTATTGGACCATGGCTTTGAGGAGATCTGCACGTTGGAGGTTCTGCTACGGGTACATGACGTTCGTACTGTCACTCTTCCCCTACCAGATTTTGGCCCAGAGGAGGGTTTAACTGACAGCACCCAAATGGCTACAGATGTTGGTCAAGAAGAGGTCTCAAATGCTGGGAACTCTTCTGTGATCTGCCGGACTGCCACACCCCCACGAGAAATGGCAGGGCACACAGGATACCTCACCTTTGCTACCAAACCACGGGACTGAAAACCTAAGCTGGAAACAGGCACTTCTTCGCTTGGGTGCTTTTTGAGTCCCTTAAAAGGGACTGTTGTAGAGTTGTTGTAGAGAGAACTACAGTCTACAGAACTACAACTACAATGATGACCTCACCTGTACACATCATTTATGCCAACTACTTTAGTTTTACTTTAATATGAAAGATTTGCTAGATCCCTATAACTGTTATTGCTATTTATAAACTCACAATACAGCAATACAGTGCAATACAGTTTGATGTGCTTTTTTTATCAGTTTGTTTTTAATCTTTAAAGAACAGTGAATTTACTGTAGAGCGCAATAAAATAAAACCAATAAAAAAATGTTGCTTTGTATGACTCCATTTGTCTGATGTCATCTGTAAGAGGTCAGTGCACAGATATCTGACCTCTTTAACACACAAGATAGTGGTTTGTCAACTTATGATAAAATGTGTGCTAGTTTGATCTCAAACCACTAGTTGTCTAAAATTTTGTTAGTTACAATATGTTCTGTGCTTGTGTGTGATACAAAAGATGAGAACTAGATGTGCCAATATATTGTCTATGTTGTATCCACAACTCTCTGATCTGCTCCTCTATCCTTCCCTTTCCAGCCTCCAACCTCACTGATCCATTATTCCATAAAAGGCAACCTTCTTAATGTTGTAATGCTTTCGCAAATAGAAGTGAATCTTTTGATTGTTGTTTGTCCCTCTGCTCTGTGTTATAAACTTTAATGATTTATGCATTTAGCAGAAAATACAGACTGGAAATAGAAGGGTGGGTCGAGTGCATTGCATTGTGGTTACAGTTTTGTATACTGAACATTAAGTATAATAGGTCATATTCTATGCGTACAGAGTGTTCAAAATGTATATGGTACACATACCATATGTTTAGGAACACTTCGAGTAGTATGCAACTCCAAACATAGTCCACGCTGTGTCAGGCCATAATATGTTGTGCTTAGAACAATTTGTGATTCTAATAGCAGTTACTGTGTGGAGGGGACTGTGGGTTATTTAAAGCATCAAATTTTTATATGTGAAGAAAATTCACATGTCCCCTACATACTCTGTGATAATATATTGCATCCATATGTGGGGGTGGAGAGTTAATGTAACACTGGGGCTGGCAAGTGTTATTTTTAAGCCATCTGTTTCCTGTTAAAATGCCATATACAGTAAGAATGAAAACACCCCTTGCCTCAGGTCTGAGTGTCTAAACCAGAGCACAGTTCACTGGAATAGCAGCTTTTAGCTCTTACAAATCCTTACACCTTAATCTGATTGTTAGCAGGACCTTGGGTTCACGTTCCCAAAACACTGCAGGTAATTATGATGTGAGGTTGGGTTGGCAGCACAGTGTGCTATGGTTCTGTTAAAATGAGAAGCAATGTAGAGAAAACTTATTTAAGGAATGTTAATAATTGATAATGATTGTGTTTTATGTCAATTTGCAATCAATCATAAATGATGAAATATCAAACACACAAGATCCTACTGGACAAACTGAAATTACTCTTTTCTCCAAAATCATTCTATTTTTTGAATATTTTATTATATTTTTAATTTTGTCCATTTTTAATCTTTCACTTTTAGCTGTTTGGAATCCTTATGTGATGGGAATATTATAGTTTATGAGGAAGGTGACCTGTGTTAAATCCATAAATGACTGTTTGCATAACTTAGACCAGCTACATTTTTGCACTAATATGGATGTGCAGATGTACCTCTGATTTTTTTCTGGAGGAAAAGTGCTGCCAGGGAAATCAATAGTAAGCAGTTTGGAGGCGGAGCATTGGGTGTGTTCTCATACTGTAAAACAAACAGATACTGTTCCATTACTGTCATACTGTTAATACCTGTGCTTTTAAACTAACTCGCATCTATTCTTAGTGTACAAATCACTAGGTTCTTATAAGCTATAAATACCCAGACACTGTTTCTCATACAAGCAACTTTCTGATTTGCTGTCCACTCCTCTCAGAGTCTAGATTTAACTTTTAATCCAGGAGTGGGGGGAGCAACAGTGATGAGTTTTAGCCAAGCAAAGCAACTCGGGCACAAAGAAGGCTTGTGCTGGTCACCCTTTGGCTTACACAAGCTCATTATAGCAGCTTGTAGACCCGCCTCACTTTGACACTAAGTAAACAGCTTGCACTACACCTGGACCAACAGAATCAGTGAGCTAGTTATTTTACAATATTACAGTAAAACATTTGGGCTTGTATTTTGTGTAGGTTTACTGGAACAATGTTTGCTCCAACTGCTGGATTGGCAGGTTGGGATGTAGTGACTTATTTTGGCATTGCTTTGTTGCCTTGTCCAGAGGGTTGTAGGAATGTTTATATTTATTCCCCAGAATGAACTTATAATATAAAGGTTTATCCATTTAATTTACATTGATGGGGAGCCTGTGTCCCTGTACTGATGAGAAGCTGGAGGCTCATAGTAGATGTTATTATCAAACCCACCTGTGTTTAATTTAAAAGACCCATTTTATGTGTGGTTTAGGTATTTTATTTGAAGAAGCTGGAAAGACCGAGTTTAATAATGGGAGATACACAAAAGCTAGGGTTAAGGTTACCTTTGCATTATCATCTGAATAAGGAAGTGGGATCAAGAATCTTACTGCATGTGACAAAAATGCACTGTTTTTACAGAGAAACAGCAACAGATAAACAATTTTTTAAAAGTTATTACATTTGGTACAATCATAAATTGGCTAAGTCAGAAATCTAAAATACTTTATTGTTCAACTTGCTTTTGTTTGCTCATTTAAAAATGCCCAGAGTCACTTCAGATCACAGATTCTAAATCAGACAAGTTGGGTCTGATTCAATGGTTTCCATGGAGACACCAGAGGTAAAATCAGACAGAAAATCTAAGCCGACAGAATAATTTTCACTAGTTCTCCCATTCTCATCTAATCATCACGGGTCTAAGATCCAGCTACAGTGTTTTGGTTTTTGGAGATTTGTGATCCGTTCACAAAGCTGTCTGACAGTACTCACCTTGTTCTTTTATTATTCTGCTCTGTTCTGACATTTTACCTTTATTTTTGCCTAAACAATCTACTAGGGCCATCACATTCTTTGCTCTTTTCAGCATTTCAGACATTTAACCATTCAGGCACTTTGGGAAACATATGGGCTTCACATTTTTGCTTTTAAACCCTAAAATTGCTTAAAATTAAGTGCATGTTTAAGAGTGTGTGAGTGCAGACAGTTTCTGTGTGTATGTGTGATAGTTTTGATTTGTTGCAGGAATGCTGCTGTATTGTCTCTCTTAACACAACATCAAACCCTTCTCAGATGAGCCTGTGGAGCAGGACAGTACAGGCTGATTGAGGTACAGTGAAACAGAAAGCGGGCCTTCGGCACAAAGACTGAATTAATGTACCAACTGAAGTTGCTTTTCAAGTGTCTTTTGTGTCAGTCGGGCCCTTGAAGCTCACAGTAAAAACAGTTATAGACAACAGAGTTATATGACAAATCTGATAACAGATTACAATTAATTTCTATTCCTCCTTATTCTGATTTAGAGATAATTGAGAAATCTGTATACATTTCCAGATTCTGCAATTTCTTTATCTGACCTACTGCTAAGTTACTGCTAAAGATCACAGTTGATGTATAGTTGGCCTCTGTCTCATGTTTATTGGCCACTTGCAGTCCAAGACTGTACAATGCATTTGCACATTAAAATGGCAAGAGCTGTCTTAAATCACCAGCTTTTATCTGATTGGCTGGATTATTAAACTGCCTACAAACAAAGTTGTGTTTACAAGCCACCTGGTTGATAAAAATGAACACTTCTGGGAAAAAAAACAGTTTTGCTAGAGGTATTTTGCAACATACTAGCCTGTATCAATAAACAAGACTGTATATTTTACGTTTCATTGTACTGCCATTGAAAAGATTGACTGATTTTATGTCTTATCGTATAAGCTTATACTTAAGTGCTTGACATTTGCTTGGTAGACAAATATATGTTGTGTCTATAAATTTCATATCAACCTAAAATATGATTGGATGAATGAGTTGGACTAGATAATTTTTATTTTTTGGTCAAGTGGTCTCTTCCTGACTCAGTGCACTGTTCTTGGCCAGAATAAAATGCAGTATTGACCAGATTTGCAATGTGAGACTGAGGCAATGCAGTCGGTCAATGTGGATCCTGTTATCCTTGACATTAATGGAAGCACAGTTTTAGTTCCCATTTAAGTGCTTCTGCTTTAGTGTGAGGAGAGAAGTCATGCTCATGAGTCTATGAATAACATACACTTAAAATATATCATACTTTTCAGACTGGTGTGTCGAATGAAATAACTGGACTGCTGTCTGGGTTCTGTCTAGTAACATCAAAAAGTACAGCTACCAAAGATACTGTGGCATATCTTGATGTTCTTTACCTCAGTGTGAAGAACATCTAGATTAGAACAATGTGTTTTCATTGTCATTCAGTGTGCATACACTTGAGCATACAAGAGAAAGAGTTATAAATGTGAGCAAATATAAAGTTGTGTGACATAACCATGTAACAGAATGCAGACTCAACACAAGAGGTTAGTTATACTGACTGCTGTATTTATTGCACAGAGAGGGATTGTATGAACAGGTAAGTATGAAGACAGATAATGTTCCAATAGATATAACAGGTATATGAATGATGTTAATGATAATGGAGTCCAGGAGCTGGCAATGGCGATGAAGATGATGATTTAGGTGAGGCACACACCAGTGAACACAAAGGAGATCTGGGAAATACAAACGAACTGGAGGAGGTAAACGATAGAGCACGATGAGAAGTCTGTATCCGTGGTTGAGACCAGACGATGTGATAATGGAGTGTGTGTGCTTATACAGTGTCCCTGATTAGTGCCAGGTGCAGGTGATTAGGATTCTGGTGAATGTGATCGCTGCATGTGGACCGCTCCTAAGGGGTGAATGCCCAGACACCGTGGTGGACGTCCTCAACCTCTGGGAGCAGGAGCTTCTGGATGTGAAGTGTGGAATTCCGTCAACAGATTGAGATCTAGAATATCACTCGTGGGTACCCAAGACCTTTCCTCCGGTCCGTATCCTTTCCAGTCCACCAGATGTTCCAGTCTACCACCACAACACCGGGATCTCAGGATCTCCTTAACACAAACAGTCCCATCCTCAATGACAAGTGAAGGAGGTGGTTCGTCTCTTGGCCCAGGCTCTGTGGAAAAAGGAGATAGTGATGAGTGAAATGGTTTTAACAGTAAAAGGTACATACATGAAAGGTGGGGTGGATGCGGTATTGTTGTGGTAGCTTCAGATTGTAGGTGACCGGATTGATTTGTTTGAGGATGGGGAAGGGGCCAATGAACCTGGGACTCAGCTTTATGCATGGTGTTCTTAAACAGATGTCTTTAGTGGATAGCCATACTCTTTGTCCTAGTCTGAAACTTGGAGTTGGAGCTCATTGTGAATCGGCCTGAAGTTGATGTTGTCTGACAGCTCTCTGGAGGTGTTGTTGTGAAAGTCCCAAACTCTCTCACTCTTCTGGAACCAATGATTTAAGGATGGTACCTCCGAACCTCTGAGATAAATTGTGGTCCTGGCATCACTCCTGGCATACCCTCATGTACCTTCTGATGTCATTTGCCATGTTAGGTCAACAGAAGTGATCTTGAAGCAGTGAGAGGGTTCTATTGGCCCCAGGATGACCAGTACGCAGAGAGGTGTGTGGCATGTGGATAAGACTGATATGTTGACTCCTTGGTACATATCTGTGATTTGGTGGGCACCTCGGCGGAGCAGGGTCGGAGACACTGGTGTTATTAATGTCTTAATCCAGGGATCATTGAAATGCACTGACTATTAGACTGGGAGAAATGATGGAGCCTGGTGCTTCCATGACAAACCAATGTGATCTTTGGCCTGTTGAGTATTCAGGTATGACCTCATAGTCAAAGGCTTGACTGAGTTGGCAAAAAAAACACAGATACATACACAGCCAAATGACTGACATAAAGATTGTGTGAATGAAGGCCTTCTTCATCATAAAGCACTGTGCAATGAGCATATGCATTTTGCATGACTGAAAAGATGAATCATGTGGTGTGAGTGTATGTGCCGGAGTGCACGTAACCTTGTTCAGTGTGGTCAAAGTTCATGAGAGCATAAAAACCTGCTGTTCCTTTTCCTTTAGTTTCATTTTGTTTCATAAGCAGACACGATTTTAAATTTAAAGACACAAAAGCATCTCATCTTAAAAATCATTCAATTATTGAAGAGAGAGTGATATTGAGAGACAACAATCACAGAGCACACCAAAGGCTGAGATCAAGTGAATATTACAAGAATTTTACAATTTTAAGCTACGTTGCTATTGCCGTGTGATTTAAGAAGTCTTCCACTTCCCTCTAGTGGAGGTGAGATGACAATTAATTCATGAGAAACATCACAAGCAGTTTACAGTGCAAGAGCCAAGAATTTAATTCTTGAATCTTTAATGCTAAGGTTCAAGACTAAGATCCAAATGTTTTCTATTGTCGTATTTTTGTGGTTTGAATCATGGGCCACTGCCTGGTGAGTCATGGGTTTTTGGATAATGCACTCAGTCTTGTACTGTTGTGCTACTTTACAACACATTTTTCCATATCCACAGACATGAGGAATGACTAAGTCTTTCCTGACTTTCTGACTCCTTAGCCTGTCTGTATGAAGACTGACCATCTTTCCTAATATTTGTGGGAGAGATAAAAAGACTGACCATATTTCCAAATATTTGTGGGAAAGATCAATCAAACATCTCCATTTGTCTATGCAATCAATGGGTAGTCATTTTCTGAAATCTCTCTGAGATCTCTCTGAGATCTCTCTGTGTCTGTCGCTTAAGCAAAATTGATTTAAATAACTTTGTAACTGAACTTTGTTCTGCTCTACAGAATCTCTCTTGGACCTGTACACATTTCTTATGTTTGGAATCTTCTGTCAGGATTGTTTATTTTAATCAATGTTTTTATGTGCTCAATGAACCTAAGGGTGTGTCACATTCCACTCTGCATTAATAGTTTATAGTATATAGTTTAGCATGGCCGCTTTAACAATGTCTATGGAAATTTGTTGTCTAGATGAGGGGAAAAGACAGGCTGCCATCTCATAGACACATGAAGTCAAATAAACCCTGATGAATGAAAAGATATATGGTGAGACAGGGTGTGGAAACCATGTGATGTTGGATGTGTTTCACATGACACTTGGTAACAAACATGTTTTTTTTATTTCAAAAATGTTTAGTAGACGTTTGTTTTTATTTTATTCATTATTTAAAAATTAAAAATAATTATCATGAATTTCTGGTAATTTCTACAAAACAAAGCATTCATACATTCTTTACAAATTTTTATAAAAGATGCACAGAGCTTCCTTTCAATGTTTTTTCCATCTGTTTTTGCCTGTTCAAAGAATGCTGCAGGTGATGAATGTGGATAATATCTAGCTGTTGCGTGGCAGCTGGGCTGATAGTTCCATTCAATGGCTGATTGAGATAACATAACACAGGGGTGTGTCTTAAATACAAGCAAAATATGTTTTAATGTATTACAATTGATTACATTGTTTTTCAGTTGTATTGATATAAAATCATTATGGACAGAAACCAATTGCTAATCTATTTTTTGGAATTCATTTTAAGACTGACTAAACTTGTGAGTGTACACTTAGCTCTCAGAGATTTCTCGCACAGATCATGACACTTGGAAATAGCTTTTGCAGCTGTCTGATTCTTATAATGTGATTGTCAGCCTGAAGGTTCCAATAAGCTACATTCACATTTGCACTCTAGAGCTCTCAGTGCACCCTAAAGAGACATGCACAGACTAGTTTGTGAGTGAAATTATGAGTATAACTCATAGCTTTCAAAGCATTTAGCTTACATTTTGATAGAGGTCTTAAAAAATACTAACAGCCAAGAATGTGTTTTTGAAGCAATGTAGGTAGATTAAACATTTTAGCAGTCCATCTCTGTGCTACAAATGTAAAAAACAAAAACTGGGCTGTGACTTAGTTTAGTCGAAACTTTCATATATACAGTATATAATAATAAGTCTGGCTTGTGTCTTAATCTTAGGGTTGTGAGCCCATGTTGGGTATGAGGTTTTACTCTCAAATGTCAGTGGCATTGTGTGTGTTTTACTAGTACCAACAGTTACCTCTTACAACATAGTAATAACTCTCAAAAATCAGCACTGGTTCTGATTTCATGATCCAAAAGTATGACTCATGCCATTAGTGTTTGCTATGGGAATCAAGAATCTGGATCTCATTGTAGAATGGCTGAAGATCCAACAGCATGAATCATAAAACTGAAAAAGGTCATTTTGTGTCATTGTGTTACACAACACATCAATTCTTACAATGTTACCACAGTGTGCTTTGAAAAAGACATCTGTGAGAATCCAAGCATAAATACAAATCAGGGCATCAGGACCTCCCCACGCTTCCCCTCTAGTGTATGCGTAAGTGTGATCTGAATCTAATGGGAATACAGTTACATAACATGTTTAGAATGGACATCAGATCACATGGAGAAGAGGTAAAAGAGTGGTAATCATCAGTCACTTAGTACAGATTTAACAGCTGGACTTGGACATGGGGGGGGGGGGTAATTAAGCTAAATTAAGATATATAACACATGAACCACCTCAGGTTTTTAAGTTATGTACATTTTTAACTTGTGCAAGATAGTCATAAATATGCCATTGTGACAACAGTACAATTACAGTCATATTACATACTGTCTAATCTTGTTTTTAAGTCTCCTCACAGCCAACTCTACTGTATATTAATTCTTACAGGTAAACAAAACAGACTATTAAAACTTGACGCCTAGTCCCCTGACATTTGGACACTGCTTGAGAGACAGAATTACAATTACTGTTCATGACATGTCATATGATGCCATCTGGTGGTCACTAATAACAAACAAGATTTATTTTTGTTATCTATGCATTTATTTATTCAACATTGTAATCATGATGTTGATATGAGAGATATGTGTGTTTTTAGTCAACTCTGAGACCACTAAAAGATGAAAGTGCTTATATTTTGCATTCTTTTCTAATTTAATACACAATTGTTTTGCTACAAATAATAGTGTCAGCAGTACAAGTTGAGTGAATGTTCATACATGCTGTCATCCTTTAATGCATTTGAATAATGCTACAAATAATAGTGTCAGCAGTACAAGTTGAGTGAATGTTCATACATGCTGTCATCCTTTAATGCATTTGAGCTCAATGAACGGGCAGGAACATTTTACACACCCATGTTCCAAATAGCATATTGTGTGCTTTGATGGAAGCAAAGACATCTGATCTGATTTGCAGACATTTGATTAGTAACACAAATAGTGATTAGTAATTACCTTCTATTTCTAGATTTCATGCCATACATGTGTTGTTTAATTCAAAATCCTTTTCAGGTTGTAAAATCTTTAAAAACTCCTTAATCTTCAATGCTGTCTTGTTTGTGAATGTGAACATTTTTGACCCTACTGGCTGTGTTTGTGCATGTCTTCAGCTGTCATTCTTTTCCCAAGGGCCCAAACATCCTTACTGTCATGAGTCTTACTGTCCTTGATTGTTCCACAATGCTCTTTTGTGTCTCATATGCTGGGATGATAATTATGGAATTAGCACATGTAGGTGTTCTCTACCAGATTACTATCTCAGCTGTTGGGTAAGAATGACTTGGTGATGTGAAACCACTGTTTTCCTCATTTGAGGAAGACATTCAGTGCTGCTGCAGTAGGATGTCCCAGAGGTGGGTCTATAGACGGGGCTGTGTCTTGCAGTACAGAGCAAAATTTTGTTTAATTGTTCAGTGAGATAATCAGAAATTAGCAGTTGTGTTGGATCACAATCATGTAATAATATTTACACATCTCTCTCTGTCTAAATTATATTAACAGTCTTAATATCTTGGATTACCAGGCTGTTGTTTGCATGATACTGATTCTGCAGTCTGTTGACATGTATGCCATTGTTGAATTATGGCCCACTACATACAAGCGTATATAGCCAACCAGCAATTGTATTAACTATAGCAGTTTTGACAGATACATTAGAAAACAATTTATCCATGCTTGGGTATTTCCTATGCTCTGCTCTGTGTGTGTTTTAGGCAAGCCCAAATCTTTGTGTCACACCAGCTCAGGGAGGTGTTGCCATGGAAACAGGTTGAAAGATCCCAGGCCATAATTAATACCTTAAGACAACATACGTTATTTTAAGATCAACAACTTTTATTTAACAATGTAGATGTAAAAATAAAACAACCCCATTGACCGAAGCATTCACACACGTCAGTTTGAACTTAATGTGCTTTTTTGAACAAGCATAATTTAGACAGTATACACACAGTAAACTGGTACAATCAACAGAAACTAAATGAGTTGAATGCATTGAACAGATCATAAATAGCATGACACATTTAGACAACCTCACAGGTCACCACAAATACACATTCTTCCACATAGTAAGAAAAGAAAAACGAAAAGCTTTATTCTCTTACAGCTGTTTTTTTCCTTTTTTCTGGTCTGTAGTTGTACTGAACTGCAATGTTTATAAAGAGAACACAAGTTTAAAAAAGCAAAGAGGAGGCAATTATTAACTTTGGTACAAAAAATGACATTCTTAATTACATTCTAAATCTTGCAAGTATTGTATAGTGGGTTGGATTTGTATTGTTTGTGATTAACTTCAGTTTGGAAGAACTTTCATAAATGAGTTCATGACATTGCATGGGTCAATGACATGTACTTAAATGCAATTTTAACTGCATGTAACATTAGCCATGTCAATACTAATAGAGATTACAATTGCCATAAAGCATAAAATGACGTGCAATGATCATCACATTTAAGGTGACAAATTTGAATGGGGTCTCAATGTCAATACTAACTAATCTAATAATACTAACTGTTTGGAAAGCTTATCCTGTAATACAACATGTCAAGGTACATTAATTCAAAAAACAAATCTGTAATAGTTCTAGGTGGTTTATTGAGTATCATCTAACAATTGGAATGGATCTGATTTGGGAGTGTAACCATGGAGATCAGTATGACTCATACATCCGGCAGACCGATATATATATGACAGATGTAGGTAGAGTTGTGGAGAAATAAGGGCTCTGGTAAGCATGTAATCAAGAAAGCAGAATACAATGACATAGATTTACAGTGGATACACTACAACATGCTGCAACGTTTCTGACTGTCAAAAGTTACATATAAAATTGAATCCCAAACAGTCATTCTGTGTGTGTACAGAATCCCGAAGTCACTCCCAAAAGTGGTGATGGCTGACAGTCAAAGTATCAGGCCTGTTATGAAGAAACATGGATGGATAAAGTTTGTTGTTAGCTCTTTTAGTCAAATTACAATATTAGCAGCCAGAGGCATTAACAATCCCGCAGTTTCTAGTACAGAAGTGCCATCTTTTTTTCCAACCAAGTGATTTTAGACAGCATGCTCTCTGTAAACCATAACTTATTGGTCGCTGCTGACCACTGGCCTGGTGTGAGAAACTAAAATCTGTCACAGTGAGAAATTGCTTATAATAGCACACATCTATGCAATCTCTATATGGGCTTAGAAGAGGTTTGCAAAGCAAATACTATACCACCAAAAAACCCACAAACTCCACCAATTCCTAGTGCAAGATTGCTTAAAAGTGCGGCAGGAGTGTGCTTTCACTTTGACTGGTGTAGAAGTGGCTGCAGGGGACTCCATCTGATGACAGCTTCTGGATTGATCTGTTCTGACTATGACCTCTCTTCCTTCAGCTCCATACACTCCTTTAGATTTTTTTTACTGCTCTCTATATTTTCTTTATACCTTTCCTGCACTCATCACTTTTGGCCTTCATCCTTACAGTCCTTATTCAAACAGAGTTCTACCTGATAACAGTGTTTGATTCTGCCAAGTACAACCCGTATTCCTTCTTGATAATTGTGGTGTTGCTTCACGACTGTTGACAGCTGGGCTAACTAGATGTGCCTGTATCTAGGGCAAGACAGTGACCACATGGAGCAACTGGGACATGGGCAAAATTAAACCTAAATATATTAATTTCGCTATTGCAGTTACAATAAAGCCAAAGTAACCCAGTAATAACACAGATAATCTAACTGTGCATTAAAATCTGGCTTTATAATAAACTTCAGGAGCAAGGAATCAACACAGCTTGATACAGGTGACAGGATTTCCTGTTCCAAAATGTCTTTATATGGGGCAGCAACAATGCTGGCAGAGTTGCTTGGCAATCACCTTCCCTATGTCATCAATTCTTAAACAATCGAACATGATACTCCTGTGGTTTTTACCACTGACAAGCCAGTCTCAAGCTTAAACAGTGTCTGAAGGGTTTAAATAGAGACCATTTCACACCACAAGCCAAAATGGCCAATTCAGATTTTTCTGCTGAAATCAGATTTTGCTGAAATTCTTTATATGACCTTTCCTAAAGACTATATGGTCCTAAATGTGACACATAAGACACTAATGTAACACTATTATTTATCATAAAATCATCAACAAATGTAATAATACTATTTAGCATATATTTTGTTATTATTATTAAGAATTTGGACTTCCATTCCCAAACTGTGGACTGATATATCAACCAGTATTTGACCATTTGGAAATGATCGATATTAGCTTGTCTGTCTTATCAACAGCAGCATCCCTTCTGACAGTCCTGAAGTCTAACAACAGCCATGTCAAAAGATGATACATTGAAGAACTTTTATATTTAAATTTCTTTAGTAAATTGAGTAAAATACAGTGTATTGGCCACCCCACTATCTGCTTCGCCTATTAAAAATTCTTATTCTACTACATTTAAGACCTAAAAAGTACATTAAGCAAATAAATATTCTGTGCAATACGTCATATAGTGCAATTCAACATTTTTTTACGTTTTACACTGAGGGCAATGTTAGTCTGACTTAAATTTAGGATTGATGTAAAAATGTAACTGTTCCCACTGTCATTCAACAGATTTGTCACATGTAAGAGAAAGAAATTTGGGTCACGATCAATAGCGATGAGGATGTAGCTATTTCTTAAGAGCTTGTTTGATAGTTTCCTGTCTTTCTGTGCTTCTCCAAATGTTCTAGAATATTTCTGCCCACTTTGATCACTCCAAACACCAAAATAGCACACAACAATCACAGACGCACACGTTCACTCTCTGCTCTGTTTCCTGGTGACTTGCAGAAACCTAACAGCAAAAAACAATAGAAAAGACAAGGAACCCAGTGAACTAGTTTCTATTTTTTGGCCTTCATATCGATACTAACAGAAGATGTCTGCAAAGACAATGTCCCTCTTCTAAAAAAACAAAAACAGCATAATGGGATTAGGAATTTGACATTTTCCATCTTCTTCTATGAAGTAGTTTATTTACTGCATCATCATTAGTAAGATGCGATTTTCATAATGCAAACTGGAACAACTATTATTAGAGCTTATGCTCTAAAAGCGCAATTTAGAGAAGAAATAAACCTATCAACATTTATCTTGGGCTGACTTTTGTATTATCTGTAAATTGCCTGTTGCACTACCTGGTCATAACAGAAGCCAGTGTGCTTCTTTATGGTTGCAACTGGACTGCAATGAAGAGCTGATGTGTTTACACTGCAATAAAGATTGCAATTCTTAACACTGTGCTTCACACAAGCATG
>JAZGTJ010011535.1:4653-16816 GCA_036877575.1 Botia almorhae
GAAACTCAGACAACATCAAGGGTGAAATAAAGTATCCTTTTTAATTAACGTCCGACGCGTGACTAATTTTAAACTGTAACACAGATGAGAAAAAAGAAGTCTGTCTGCAGAAACCGATATAATGCTGTACGATGATTAGACAGACCGGCTTCCTGTAGCTTAACTGGGCATGGCGCTAGCAACACCAAGGGCATGGGTTTGATTTCTTGGACTACATAGCAAACTATTAATAAAGTAACAACAAAGCTGACCATAATTAAGTATGCAATATCGCTTTAAAGCTACAATCCGTAATTTGCTGCCTCTCTAGCGCCATCTCTGTTTAAAAGATAAAAATGCAGTTTAGTTTAATTTACTTACTTTTCATTACATATATTGAAGTAAAATAAAGCCAAACTGACATTTCCTGAGTAATCGGACCCGACAGCTCAAATTATAAATCATTATTATAAACTTACCGATATGAATCAGGGTAAGGTAAGCAGATTATGTTGAACACTGATCTGCCATTTACTCATAACAATTAATTTTTGTTCATTTGTAACCCAAAAAATTAGTTATAAAAAGTTATGAATTGCAGCTTTAAATATATAACTATTCAATTATATGATTTAAAACTTAATTAGGCATATTTCTGGAATAATGAAAACATGAGGGAAGAAGAATAAAAGTGTAATTTTAGTTCGACATTAAAACACAAACAAAACGCTTACACAAACAAACACAAACCAAACGCTTACACAAACCAAACGCTTACACAAACAAAACGCTTACACAAACAAACACAAACAAAACGCTTACACAAACAAACACAAACCAAACGCTTACACAAACCAAACGCTTACACAAACAAAACGCTTACACAAACAAACACAAACAAAAGTAGCTCACTGAAAAAGCAACACTACTTTAAAACAGCTGAACTATTGTGAGAAATGTAGTGAAGTTATGTTTAATTTGTTACTGGTTCACAGATGGTGAGAGAGAAGGTAAAATTAGGAGTGACAGAGCTGGAGATGAGGAGAGGGATGGAGAGAGAGGAGAGAGAGGAGAGAGGGATGTTACCGACATGTCAGACAGATGAGCAGAATGATGCAATGAATGAGTGATTGACAGAGAGAAGTTCAGATAATAGCTTTTCAATGAAACAAACACAATCACACTCACAGACAAACAAAAGTGTTTTGTTAGAAGGATGACATCAAGGAAAACAGGATTTGTCTTGATCTTTAAAGAAAAGATGTTCTGTGCTGGTAATACTCTTAACACAGAACCCACATTTTACGATCAAATAACGACTTTACACAGAAACAAGATTTGTTTCATTGTACGCAAACGTTCTAATTTTAAAAAGAACCGCAGTATGCCCCAAAATATGCAAAATAAGTGAGATATAACCTGGATAGGAAAACTGACATTTTGTAGTTAATAAACATCAGCAGAGATGTGATTTACCAGTCTTGTACTATAAAATACACAGGGTTGAATATTTTATTAGTTTTTGTCCTATTATCAAGCAATTTGTGCCAAAATACCATAAAGTTTAATGGAACACAAGGGCATTTTATTGCCATTGGCCGACCAGGATTTTTTTCCCTGCCATCCACGAGTCAAATCAAATTAAATCAGGCCTGTGACTCACCTGTTGAATTGTCACAAAGCTCTGTTAAGTCACCCTAAACAAAATGGGTTGTTAAAAAATGATCATTGTACTGAACCAATGAGCACATTAACAGCAACGTGACCATTGTAATGAAGTGTGAGCTCTACGCTCGTACAATATGTAGACAGTAACTAATCATAGAAAGTCATTTACATATCGAAGTCTTAAAGGTACAGTAGCAAAAACATGCTAATTTCAAATAAGTAAAAGGGTAAAAAAAATGATCAAGTGGAAAAATATAAATGGTTTAAATATGAATGTGAACTCTTTAACAGAGGTTTAATGTGAGATAAATTAGAAAACATTACCTCTTCTAGCTTACTAGCCAATTTATCTTTCCGTGTTGTCTTCTGCATAGACATTTGAACTCATTTTAGTATGTTTCGGGCCCAGTATGTTTAATGCGTGTTTGTGTGTTAAATCACA
Source organism: Botia almorhae (assembly GCA_036877575.1). Taxonomy (NCBI): domain Eukaryota; kingdom Metazoa; phylum Chordata; class Actinopteri; order Cypriniformes; family Botiidae; genus Botia; species Botia almorhae. The sequence goes on from JAZGTJ010011535.1 coordinate 6,743, forward strand.
ATGACTTCTGTCAGAGGGTTCTTAAGAACCATGCAGAGAGATAAAAATGTCATATTTATAGACCAAAAGTAAATCATAATAATCTTAGCTTGCCACAGACCGCCAAACCCATTTAACTATGCAATCCCTGCTTTCTCTTTTATGTGTTCTGTCACCATGCAAACTTTCTTCACCTCCGTGACACTGCACCAATTATAGCCCCTCCCCCTCCCCATTCCCCACAGAACACATTCAATCACTCAGCGTTCAACATTAAAGACAAATGAAAGCAACAACCCAAACCAAAATGAGAAGAAGACTACGAATAAGTGTTTGTCTGAGTTTACTTCAGGTTGTTGTTTGGTGCCTGAAATAGAAAGGTATTCAGGCTATTGTCAGGCCACCAGCTAACAGGAAATGTTTTCAGAATGTTGGCAAGCATTCTCTAAAAGTTCTCTCAAAGTTCTCTCAAAATTATCAAAAAATGTTCTTGCAGTAACATTGGTAGATCTTTTTAATATCATATATATCAAAATGTTATTCTTAAGTCCATAGTGGAACTTTTAAAAAACATTAGAGAATTTAAAGAATCTAAAATTAAGTTTGAATACCATACTACAACTAAGCAATAACGCCAATATGACATCTAAAAAACTGTATGTTTTGTTCATTCCTAGAACATTTTTAATGTTTTTTTACTTGATGGAACATTAGGGAAACATTTCTACAACCTAAAATTGTTAGCTAGGTAGTTTCTGTAGTAGCTGCTAGCTGAAAGTTTAAACACATGTTAACCAGGTAGCCCTTGCTAGTAATCTGTGGCATTCGAAAGCACATACATTTTTTGCTAGCAAAATGCAACAGGTCTCTAAATTTGAAATGGACTTACATATATCTGTCTGTTGCCTTTCCACCTTCAGTAATTAGTTCCTTAGAATTAGAATTCAACACAGAATTAAATTTAAATCACGCAATTCTGAGGCCTCCTGCAGCAGCCAAGCAACTGCCATTAAGATAAATGGGAATGCTAACAGATAGCTTTCTCCAGGTATTAAAAACCTTCCTTGACCTTTCTATCTGAGGAAAAGTGCACACTTTTACTGAGTGTGCGAATTGGAACGCAGCCGCGGCGTGCATTAGTGCACTCCGATCTGATATCAGTTTAAGCGAGAGAGTTACAATGCGGCACGTTTGCTACGGTGGCCCCGGAGGGCCACTGCTTTCTCTGGCCATCAATCTCTGCTTTGTCAGAAAGCTTTCAATGAGAGCTAAACCTGAATAGAAAAAATGCATCAATCAAACACAGGAAGTACAAGCAGAATAAATCTGAGTTTTCAGATCCAGATGGGTTATCAGACAGAGCCACAACAGCTACACAAACTCTCATCAGATATGATTAGTTGCAGCCATTATTCATAGCGATTTACTTCGCCCTGATTATTCAGACTGAATGACGACTATATTAATTCTGAGGTGGGAAATCCTATTCCTGTATATCACAGTTTATCTAATCTAGTGGCCAAAATTGATTTTGTTAAACTGATGTAGCAGTAAGATGATGATGATAGGCCCAAAAGGGAGCTCGACAAACCTGACTAAGATTTAAATAACAGAAATATTTCCTTAACAGAACCCTCAGTCCAGATTTTTAGTGTTCATGTTCATTTCGGCTCATGTTAATCTTGTTATGTGTTTTATAAATTTATTATTGATTTATCTATTTTTAACATTGCTATAAAGATGGTTTTAGTTTTTATTTATTTTCAGTAAAAATTAATAATTTAGTGCCTCAGCTAGCTTCGACTTACTGCGAAGGCAACAATTTAAATTTTTGTTTAGTTTAAAATAATATTTATGCCTATATTTTACTTGATTTTCGTTACCAGAAATGTTTTAATAGTTTTAGTAAACTATAATAATCTCGCTTTACTCTATGATTTTACGTGGTTGACTGAGATAACTTTTCACCCCCAATAATCCATCACATGTCCAGATCACCTGGGAATAACATCAAATAACATTCATTATGGTACGACTGAAGCCAGAGGAAACAACTGGAAAACTTTTGTCTTTTCTGTCCCTTGCGTTCTCAATAATTACAGCTCATTCAATGGCAGCCGTCTTCCGGTGTGTGCACATCGCTAACGAGGCTGCTATCCATATGAATAGCAATTAGCACATATCACCTTGCGTCTGCTTTTAAAGGGGAAGCGTATACAAAACACACACTTACAGGTTTCCGAAAATCAGAGGAAGAGGTCCAACATATCTGACACATGCACAAATCGTTTGTGTGCTTATGTGTGTGTTTAGATTACGTGTGTCGTGTACATGTAAATGATGGACATATAAACAGACAGACAGACTGGCTTTGGAAAGCAGTTCTGAAACTGTAATTACATACAAGTTAAAAGTAGTTCAACTGCCCTTTAAAAATGGGGAAGTTTTTCCTAACTTAATTGAAATGATACATCAAACGTTCAAATAATATATCAAATCCTGCAAATGGCTGCTAAATGATAAATCAAACGCGATTTCATTTCCTCATCTGGGTATCATGAACTGTCACAAAAATCAAAAATGATTAATCAAACACTCATACCGGCATCGCGAATTATGAATCAAATGCTTAAACTGCCTATTCAAATTATTAATCAAATGCAAATTACATGTGAAGTCTGGGTGTGTCACACAAGTTGATTGGAGACGATCAGCCTGTGGGTGGAGTTTATAGGCAATACTGTATTGATTATTGTCAATACAAATTGACATTAAAAGCAGTAGGTTTTATCATGCTACACTGCTGCTTGCTGGAAATAGTAGCTTGTTACTGAAAAATTGCACTTACACAGCTGAACTACTGTGACTTTACTAGATGTAGTATGTAGTTAAGTTAGTAGCATCGCTACTTTTAGTTAGTCACTCACCAACCCTGACAATATGCACAGTGACAAACACACAGTGGCTGAACTTTTGCCTCGCTGTCCATACCAAAGAGACAGACAGCAGAAACGTCTGGGAAATATCTTCTCCTCATCCATATTCCCCTTCCCACTCCGTTTTTTTCCCTCAGTCACTCCAAGACAAAGAAAGGAAGTTTTCCTCCCGACATTCCACATTTCTGTTTGCATATCTAAAGCGACGTACAGCGCAGCCAAGGTATGCGTTTTGTCAGTACGTGTTTTTCCCGAGTTTGAACCCGTGACCTTGACAACCGAAGCTCAACGCTCTACCAGTTATAAAATAAAAGACGTTCTTGTTAGCTGATATCGCCAACAGCGCGTTTACCTAAATCAATGGTGCTGTGTTTTTTTTGTTTCTTTTATCCGCATTTTACACCTGCTTATAATTCCCTCACCTGCTTCATCAGAACAGAGCGAGAAACAGAGAGAGAGAGATGTCATTTTAAAGCACACAGTGATGTGTGTGCTCAAGTACCTCTGTGTTTATGTAAAGAGTGACACGGTGGAGTTAATGCTTGAAGACGGGGCCAACAACTGTCTCTTTCATGTGCCAACTCAATCCTATTAACACACGCCTGCATCTCACTGTCTCTCCCGCTTTGTCTATCTCTCCCTTCTTCTTTCAAACTGAGTGAACGAGGTTAAACACATGCCTAATATTGTTATGCTACACACATCAATTAGTGAACGTTTACACAACACAAGGACTGCATCGTTTTGATTCCTCGTTTAGTTCAATTTCATGGCTCACACCCTGGAAGAAGTGCACAAGCACACACACCGACACACACATTTACTTATCTAGCTAAACTGGGAAATTTCATAGACCTCTATTGTTTTTATACACAACTAGTTGTAAACAATATTACCTAACAATAATCCACAGTTTAACCCTAACCCAAACTTTCCTAACCCTAACTTTCTGCATTTTTACAATTTAAAAAAGTTTTTTTTTTAACTTTATTTTTATAGCCTTATTTTAAATGACAACATGCCCAAATTCACTCAGATTTGTCAGGCTTTGCTGACCTAGGGTACAAATTTGTCCCCAATATTTGTTAAGTAAAACACCCACCCACCAACACACACACACACACACATTATCATCACAGTATTAATTTGTTTTGTAGACATGGTATATAACATGATATTTATGAATATGGTAATAATTGTATACCATTGTTTATGTCAAAGCTTTGCAGTGTTGCTCTCTGATACTGTTATACACACACAGTATCTTTTTGTGTTGGTACCTGCAAACATGTACCACTGAGAATATGGGCAGCACGCAGAGAATAAAACATACAGAACTCTCGCTGGATTTATATTTCACTGTCATACCACATAAATATCACGGTATTCTTTGAAATACCACAGAGTAGCATGTAAATACCACAGTATATGAAACACATGGTATTTTCTTCCATACCATGGTACAACCACTGCACATTTTTATGAATAACATTGAATATGTAGCACTGGGAATTGTATAGAGAAGGGCACACACGCACACACACATACACACACACACACCGCTCTCCCTGGACTTATCTTCCACTCCTCTCTGCTTCCTCTGCTACACATGGTCACCTGTTCTGCTCCAAAACCCTCACAGCTCACAAAGTCTGCAAGAGTCTCCAGCAACTCCTCAAACTCTATTTTTTTTGCTGTCTCTCACATACCAAATTTAATGGCATAATAAATCACAATATCTCAAATGTACACTTATAAGTACGTCGTTACACGGTAATAAGCTGTTTATTACAACGTTATTGAGCGTTACATTGAATTTATATTAACTTACCACAGGACTTCAGTATCAACGGCAGAGGACAGAATAAGCTGGTGAGTTTTGGAAAAAAAAGGCAAAGGAAGAAGAAAAAGAGAAGATCTGGCCTTAAGGAGTTCTCTGGCTTTAGGGAAATATGCAGCTCTGATGAAATTGCTCTGCATCTGTCCTTCTTTTTTCTTGAGTGTGGTCAACTAGGTTGTGCTACTTTAATGTAGAGAAATGCCAGTACACCACTTCAGCACAGTCTGCTCCTCCTGGAGAAATAACTCATTCACACTTAACCTCTGCATGAACCCAGCGACCAATGCATACAGATGAGCATGCATGCACAAACTGCACTGCTCAGAGACCAGCGTCAGAGCGTATAGTAGCGCTACACAGAAAAGAATATCTAACTAAACAACTTTTATTGAGGTATTATTTAATATCACTGAATCAGCCTGAATACATGATGATACACAGACAGACTAACCTTTGGGTTAAAGCATTAATAACTAGTTCTTGAGGGTAACAATTACAGTTTACACCATTTTGCAACGTCTGTTGTCTTTCAAACACCAAAAAACTAATTAGCATACGCTAAAAAAAGGGTCAAGGAAATTTTGAATAAGGAGGAACATTTTGTCTTTTTTATTCTCTCTCAAAACCTCAGATTTGCTAGAAAACTGACCAAAGCTCACACTAATCACCATAATGGTGACAAAACAATTATTTACAACAACTCCAAGTTACAACGAAAAGCTGCACTGTTTTAAAATAACAAATAAATAACTCATATAGTCTTATATAGTCCTAATGAGCAGTTCATATCATAATGACCTCATATACTTGTCAAAAAATATGTGGTTACAAATATTCATGTAACAAAGTAATTATAGAAATATAGAATGTCTGGGTTTACTATGTTTAACGCCTGGCCATCTGACCCCTGCTATCTGGAAAATACTGTTTGTGTGTGTGTGTGTGTATGTATGTATATATACACACACACAAAGAAATTCTGTCTATATATATATCTATATATCTATATATCTATACACACAAAGAGAGCCAGAGAGAGAACTGCTTAGAACATCAGCATTAGTTATTATAAAAGCGCTATCGATTGACCCATATAGAGCGAGTCAACGCTAATTACATGTCGTTTGTCTTTAGCAAATCTCTGAGCAAATATCGTAGCTGTTCTGTTCACTGAGACCTTCCAGAGTATTTAAGTGACTGACACCGATTGTCAAATGAGACGATTATATACTATTTTTGTGCTAATGAAGCAATTAATTCAAATCTCACTAAGACCCATGTTATCATTTCTGAGCTTTGAAACACATTTAACCTCTTTTCTCGGCTCTCTGAATATCATTTGCTTCTCGTGACCTTGTGTTTTTCCTGCTGTGTGAATGGTCCATTATTAAAGCGAATGTCCCACTGTAATTTCTGTTTTTAAATATCATATAATTAGTGCCAAATTATCATTAATAATATTATTTAAAAAAAACTTTTCAAGGTCAGCCTTATGGGTATGTGGGCTGTTAGAAGGCATTAAAACACACATACACACACACACACACACACACACACAATTGCTGTGAACAGAGTAATTATGGCTCAGTTAATTGATGTCCAGAGAGAGGCTCTGATCTCAAACGGTACCTGATGCACAATTGGGAAGCTAGTGATGTTGTTATAAAGATACATCACACCTGACCCAGCACTCAGCGGAAAGTGTTTGATATTTAAAAGAAAAAAAAACGTTTCCTTTAAAACAACAACCTCACGTATCCTGCAGATCTCGCCTTGAAACAATTTCATTAAATACTTGCTAGACACTGCAAAATGCATTTCTGAAAAATATCGAACGTGTCTTGATTTTGTTTGTTTAAATATTTTATGTCTGTTCTGAACATTTTGTAACGCTTTAAAGTTCTAAATTGGCCAACAGAAAACTCAACCTGTGTCAATTAAAATATTACAAACTCGCAAGGCTTACCGAAACCTTTGTTACGTTTCAGGGTTTCGACAAACAGTACAAGCACTGGAACAATTCTGAACACAATTTTGATTTGGCTATCTGTGCACTTACAATGGAAATCAATGGGCAAAGCGTTTAGATTAATTCTTGCATGCAAATGTATTAGTTACCTAAATCATTCTTTTAGCATTGAGACTACACTGCACTAGGCAGATGAATATATGGTCAGATGCCTTTAACGTAATCTTGTGGGTGTTTATTTCTCTATAAATAGGCTGTAGCACTTTATCAGCAGTCGTTGCATATGAGAATGTCACAGGGTCTGCCAGTTTAACATGGCCATGACAGGTGTTGAATAACTGGATCTAACTATATAGACAAGGTTAGCAAACAGTTGCATCACACTATCGCATGTTAACACATACTTCATAAAGTACATTACATGTGTTAACATGCGATAGTGTGATACAGTGTTTGTGAACCTTTGTTAACAGCATGTATTTCTTGCCCCATAGACTGTCATTGATAAGTGATTTTTTAATTTTATAAACTAAGGGTGTTAAAATTGTCATGGCACAGATGCAGATGATAGAGCTTTCCAGCTAACAGGGAACGTTCTCAGAATGTTGGCTAATGTTCCCTAAAAATGTTCTTGCAGTAACATTAGTGGAATGTTTTTTAACGTTTCATATCATATAAATCAAAACCGTTAAAAGTAGTTAATGGAGCATTTTAAAAATGTTACAATAACGTTCTTTAAACCATGCAATGATGTTAAATACATTGCCAAAAAACTGGATATTTTGAACGTTTCAAGAACTTTCAAAGTAACATTTTAAACATGTTTGTCTTAATGGAAATGTTATAGAAATGTTCTTGAAACCTAAATTTGTTAGCAGGATTAACTTTTATTGAACACAGAACATTCCTGTAAACAAAAATAAAAGTAGCTAGATTTAAAGTATGCAAAGTTTTGCTGATTCTACTGTAAAATACAGTGTTGGGAGATATTGGGAGACATGCCTCGGTTAGCACCTCAGGAAAAATCTTGCGAGTCTAAAATGATTCATAGGCCTGTAAGAGGATATTTTTTACATATTTTAATTGAATGTCACGGGCTGCTTTTAAAAATGGCTTACTATTACTGATCCAACATTAAACTTTAAGAACCACCATTTCAGACACAGAAATGTATAGAGTAAACCAACTGGCAGGACAAAAGTCAAATACACCTACAGTAAGCGTGTTTGCGGAAGCTATTTTTACAATACATATCTGTCTGTTATATTTAGTTACAATGAGAACCTGTGAAGTCCAGTATGGCTGTTAAGACCCAAGTGACAGAATATTTCATAAAGCGCTCATCACCTCATCCCTGTGCCATCTGTATAGCAAAAACACACGGTACTATTATGGTAACATGAGGCTACGTGTGCGCACATACATAAACGGTCAGGGTTTCTGAAGCATTCAATATCTTTCTTTGTCTATCTCTTTAAATTCCCCTCAGACTTCATTTAAGACCCATTCTTCCGACGCCTGTAAACTTGACTGAGATCCCTGCGCTTTGCATATGTTAAGCCCAGCTCTGCTAGCGTCGGTATGACTTAGCGCATTAGCTTTGAAGCTGCTCTTATTGCTATGGTAATACCCATCCAAGTCTTGTTAATACTGTTCACTAGCCCCAGAAGACTGACTGACAGATGCCCTGATTATCGTAGCCTGATAGAACGGAGTTTAGAAGAAACTGTCGGGCGTGAGCAGAGGACACTATTTGATCCCTTCCGATGTTCTTATAAGATTAACACAGTTAATCACTTCCCTGATTACTTAAAGTTACACGAAATCGCTCGATGGCAAACGACATAATGTCTCGGGTCGAAAGGAACCATCTAGAATGGTACCTCAGGCCCTCAAAGGCAATCTGAGTGAAAGGAATAACCTTCATTGTGATGGAGAAAGTTTGTGGGGACGATATTGTGAGGCTCTGTGGTCGCAACTTTTAACCGCATGCGACTAACTTGCTGAGGAAACTTTTGAGGCAAAATGCAGAAAAGGGAATTGCTGAGACCCTAATTAGTCTAAAATAGTTCTGTGAGACACAAGGGATTTAACGTGGGCTCGGGAAAGGCATATTTTGAGCATGAATGCGGTGACTTGTCAGAAAGTAGCTGGCTCCTCCTTTATAAGGAGCTAATGGAGGTGTGGGAGGTGAGAACATCAGAGTGGCAGCAAACACTGTGAGATGTTTATACATAGACTGTTTTCGCTGACCTCAAAGTAACCTCCAATCAGTTCAGTTATCTGCGCTTTGAGGGCTAGCAAGGAACACGTCGAACAACTGTAACTCGCCAAAACACGTGTAATCTTTGGTATAAATACATCCCTGGAGTCCAGCGCAGAAGATTCCAACAAGTTAATAAGAAAAGTCTCTCCATTATGTTGTCTTCATACACAAACAGCTCACAGACATATTCGGCAACCAAAAGCTAGATTCCTGACAAGCTGCCTAATTGCCTCCAAACTTGGCACACACACGGAGCTCCACAGTTAGCTGCTCGGTTAGCGTCTGGCTAACAGTGTCTGGCCGTCAGCGTTTCCCTGCAGGGCTCACTGCTCCCACCCTTCATTGACCGCTAGGCTCTTACAGATGCTACATTAATAGCGAATTGACAGGCAGGCTTTGGGTGTGCGCAGACCACTAATGAAGGAGCCCGCAGCCATTGTAAGACCTCTCGCTAATGTGCCACACGCACAAACCCGAATTAGCGCAATCTATCACAGCTGCTTCAACAGGGCAGAGAGAGGTGTAAATTTGGCCTGCCGCGCGTGTACGTGTCGCTTTTGCCTGTGATCTCCTCGGGTTCTTTGGGGCTTGGCACGTAACAAAAAGCGCCTCTTCTTTTCTTTAGCCCACACTTGAGGCTCAGGGCACCTAGCGTCTCCATATCACTACAGGAAATAACCCCTTCTGTCGTTTGGCATTTCAATGCGAGTTCCCATCGGGCGAAGTCGGCGGAACGTTCTGGAGGCTAAAGAGACAGAAAGCGGGTAAAAAAAAAGAGAGCCCGGAGAGTGAGGGAAGGGGGGGTTTCTGGCGATGAAAGAGAAGAGTGAAGGAATGGAGAGAAGATCAAAGCAGACTCCTCCACTGAGCTTCCGCATAAAGCAATCTCTTTATGAGCAGCCAAGAGAGGGGACGAGATAGCCAATATACACACCAATATGGGGGAACATAAAAAGATGACACATGAAATGAAACAAAACATTTTTTTGTCTAAAAAAAACACGGCATTAAAATACTTAAGATTAAAAAACATACCGTAAATTATCTAGATATAACAGAACTCATTTAAAAGAGTCATGGCATA
>JAZGTJ010011536.1:0-11326 GCA_036877575.1 Botia almorhae
TGTGCAGGGTGAATCTATAGAATGTGTCTGTGCAGGGTGAATCTATAGAATGTGTCTGTGCAGGGTGAATCTATAGAATGTGTCTGTGCAGGGTGAATCTATATAATGTGTCTGTGCAGGGTGAATCTATAGGATATATCTGTGTAGCTGATCCAATGTGTGGATCAGAGCTGATCAGAGTGTGTTTTTACAGGTGAAATATAAGAAACCAGTTGATCCGGTCAGTGTGGGTGTGACACCAGAGCTGGAGCGGGTCAAACAGAACCAGCGGAACATCAGCTCGGCAAGAAACACACACACACAGTCCTTCAGTTCTCCAGAGCTGTGATGATGAGGCTCCTCCCTCGTGTTGTGTTTTTTTTTTTGCCTGTGTTAATGTGTGTGTGTATCACAGGTGCAGTATCAGCAGGGTTTGCAGGAGGTCAAAGGTCACTCCTGCTCAGAGTTAGATACACCTGAAATGAGGCGTGTGCGGAAATCTCAGGACTCAATTTCCATGGTAGTGGGACTGCAGCGGCATCACTGTGTGTGATGTCAGACCATTAACATGAGACTGGGGTTTAACACATATGCTAATAAAGATGTTTTATTAATCCTCTTGTGTGTCAGTGTTTCATCAGTGACCAGAATGCACCTCAGTACACCTGACTAACAGTCTGCTGTCAGTGTGTATGTGTCTGTGTTTTACACGCTCTCACTGTCTCACAGGCCAAATATCATGAGGAGTTTGAACGGACACGGGGTCGAGGTGCCACCCACTCCCTTGATGAGCAGCACATGGTACGTCTCCATGGAGACCACCAGATGGGTGGCAGTGAGGCTTACCATGGCATCCAGCCACAGATGGTTGAGGTTGATGGCAGATCTGGAGCTACAGGTCAGTTTAAACACACAAACATCTTCTAAAGATTATTTCTCAACATATTTGGGTTCATACTACTATAATTGATTATAATCATTTCATTTCTTCGCTGTTCTCTGAAAGATGTTTTACTCTGAGCATGTTTTAGGTCTGTGCTTGAGTTCAACATCTCTGATGACACTGGATGTCATTTCAGTTTTGCTGTCTGTTGACATACTGTAAATATATTTTCCTCATGTTTTCATGTGTCTTTGATTTTAACCTTTGACACATGCTTGCATTGTGCTGAAGAGCTGAAGGTTTGGAGAACTGATCCGGGATCCATCTTTGATTTTGATCCGTTGGAGGATGATATTCAGTCTAAAAGTCTGCGCAGAATGACGGGTACCACAAACAAACAACATTCACACTGCAGACATGAACATTCAGACTTTGTTTGACTCCATGCATCTACTGCTGGTGATGATGTAACAATCTGAATGTAGTCAGCTCAGATCTGACCGTTTCTGTTGTGCTTTAACTGCTGCTGATCTCTGCTGCCCTCTGCTGCGTGTGTGTTTGTGGGTTTACTAAACCATATGTAGGGGACAAAATTGTACCCAAATCTGAGCAAAACCTCCTTAATGGGATGTCCTCTTGACCTTATAGGAGACCTAACATGTTTTATGTCAAAATGAGGAAACAATCTTATAAAAATACAGAATGAACTTTTTCATGTTTGTGTGTGTGTGCAAGAGCGTGTTTGTCGTATGGCAAGGCAACAGTCTGCGCAGTCAGTGCCATTCCGAGAGCAGTCGGTGTGCAGTTCTCTGGGCTCAGAGTTGTGGGCAGATCAGAGTGGATCTGTTTGTAGCAGTGGTTCTGTCCTGCAGGACCGATCGGGTTCAGGCAAGAGCACATGTGTGCCGCTCTCAGAGCCATGTGCAGTAATCACACGTGTGACATCTGCATGAACACTCAACTTTCTTTCAAAACCAAAACAATTCTTCAGCTTTAATGATTTTTCTTCTTGCTGTGAAAACAGTCTCACAAATTTGGGGTGTGATGATGAATGTTTGTGCTGGAGAATCATGTTAATGTGCTGGTTGACATTAACATTGTTACTGACAGTTTGTCTGGATCACTGGCTGTCCGGGTCTCTGTTCATTCTCACACTGTTTTAGACAGAGTGTTAGAGATGCTTGTCTTGTCATGACAGGTGTTTACCAGCAGAGCAGCCATCGTCACGCTCACCATCCCGGGCAGCACCAGCAGGGATATGCATACATGCAGCATGTCCAATCACCCCCCCACTCAGCCACCACGGTGAGAATACACACACAAGCACGCATTAGAGACAAATAGAGAGGCTTCATTTGATAGTGATTCTAACTGATAAATGTGAGTGAAAACGTGATTCTCACTACACACTGTACTGTAACCTCTTTACTTACTTTTGACACTATTGATAGCAACAGTTATTATCTGGCCTATGTGGAGAATTAGACGAATCCAGATGACTGTGTTTGACTAGTATTGAGAGCAGACACTGATGTTTTACTGTGTCACTGCTGATGTAGATTAATTTGATGACAATATCTGTGATGTCATGGTTCAGTGAAGACAGATGTTTTTAAGATTAACAGTATTCAGTACAGCAGTAGAAGACCTAAAGGAAAAATTCACCCAAAAATGAAAATCATTAATTGACCATTATGTCGTTCCAAACATGTATGACTGTATGATCATTTTTCCCCAAGGACAAACTTATATTTATGTTACAAGCAGCATTTTATTTAATGTGACTTACAGACCCTCTTGTCAGTTTGTTTATATTTAGCAGATTATGGTCAGTGTAATCTCTACAGTGTAACCAGTCCAGCTCTATAAAAGAATAGTGATTTTAAATTGGTTTCTTTAATATGTGACAGAGTTTGTAATAATGAGGTCTGTGTGAAACAGAGGCTGTACCGAGCACTGTACGATTACACTGCACAAGATCATGATGAAGTTTCCTTCCGTGACGGAGATGTGATCATCAACGCTCAGCCCATCGATGAAGGATGGATGTTTGGCACCGTTCAGCGGACAGGAAAGTCTGGCATGCTTCCTGCCAACTACGTGGAATGTTTCAACTGAGAAACATGTGTCTGTCCACCTGTTTTCATCTTGAAGTCACATTTTATTTACCTTCACTTTCCATTAGCTGTTATTCACTGAATTTCTGTAACTTCTGTTCTTCAGCAATGAAGAAATCTTTCATCAAACATCATATTTATAGAAGGTTCTGTTAGAGGTCCAAACCAGAATAAGAGTTAAACATAGTTTTGCTCTCAGGAACTGCTGAGATGAACAGTTTAATAATACACATGCTTATTTGCGCTTTCAAGTTTTGAATGTTGCCAAGTAAAGTTATGCATGTCGGGTTGATCTTGTTGTGTCATTTCACACAGTGTAACATAACAGACTGTTGTTTGACATCACAGAACCTTAGTGAGTTTGACATCACATGATTTGTTGACTAATTATTACGGCAATAAACTAGTAGGTTGATTTTGAGTTTGGCCTGAGAAAAATCTGTTCCTCCACCAGACTTTATACTGATCAGTAACAACAAACATGAAACATCTACTGTATGGGGAAAGATGCTCTTTTATTATTGTTTAGGTGGTCTTTTACTAGTGTGTGTGTGGAATTTGCGGTGTATTTGTGATAAATATTAGTTATGCATTTTCTTCACATGTGTGTATCTTTAACCAGTTACACTAAATTTAGTGAGAAGTTTACAGCGAGCGGCATATTGACCATTCATTAAAACCTTCAACAAACAGCACAGATATTATATCAGAATTCACGTCATCATAACAAAAGCAACTCATCACTGTATGTGACCTAAACCACATACAGTTGAGTTGACCTCATTTCACAGAAGAGCTTTTAAATGATCTGTTATGAAGGGAATGTACTGCTAATTAATCCTTGTTTTACCATGTCAACAAACTCTACAAAGTGACATTGCGTTTCATATACAATATGTTGTTTCTGTCTTACACTTACACTTCTGATGGCACTGATTCATATAGTCAAAGTAGTGTGTTCCTTCAAAATGACCCCTTATTAACTGACAAACTGTTCTTTAATTCAGTTACTTGATTCTATTTCACTGTGCATTGCAAACCCTATTTGCTTCTCTTTCCCTTTTATCAGTCTGAATGCATAAAACTGTCAAATATAAAACTGAATACAATCTAAAAGTAGATGGTGTTTAGTATGTGAAAAATGGATAATAGTAGATGAATTAACTTGTTATTAGCAGGTTTTGTGTCAGAACCCAGATGAAAACTAAGCAGAATTATGATTCTTAAGTATGGGGTTCATAGTTATACTTATTTGAATTTATCCACATGCATGTTTCTCTGTTAACATTATTTTAATGTGTAGTATTTCACAATCATAGAAATTAAAAGTTGTTTGTAGCATTTGTGTCTGATTAATTGTGTTCAGATCTGTCAAATGTCTGCATATATCACGTGTCGTGTGTTCACTCTTTACGACTCCGTTACTCTGATCTTCTGTGTCTCAATGCACTTCTGCGTCTCAAAGGCCCCGTTTACACTGTCAGTTAAATGTGACCTAATTCCGATTTTTTGCTCATATGTGTGACAGATCGGATCTGTTCTGTGACAGTGTAAACAGGAAAAAAACGCATGCATTCGGATATTTCGAGATCGGTTTCAGGCCTCATTCATATGTGGAAATAAATCAGATATAAATCAGATATGGGCCAATGCGACTGTAATGTAAACAGGCAGATCGGATTTTCTGAGGCATTGCGTTCTGTACGTCATTAAACTGCGACAATTTGGTACTTCTCCGCGGTTTAAAACGTCATGTGGGAAGTACGTGTGGAAGCGTAAAGTTAAATGACAAGAATCATACAACAGAAAGCGACACGTCTCATTGTGTGTGTGACGTCGGCGGCAGTTGGGATTGTGCGCATGCGCTGTGTGTGAGCGTTTGTATGAGCTGCACGCATTGGAAATGTTTCTAGCATGTATGAACCCATGTTTCTGGTAAATACACAATTCCTCCTGCAGAGGCGCTGGGCGGCTCATAAAGCCCAATCCTCAACGTTTTCATATTATTAGATTTGAATATTACTGGTACCTGATAAATAAATATACAGTAACCTCTGTAATTTCTATACAACTACTTAAATGAAACTGTTCTCCAAAAAACACGATGGAGTTTAATTGGTGACCGCGCTGTGTGTATTCATCAGAAATTCGCGTCTAAAGTGAGACACTGATAAACTTTGATTTGTCGTTTCATTAAAAGTATTCAGTTAAAAGTCGAAAGTGAATATCTATTGCTCCGTAAAGTTACGCCCGTCCCTTCACTTCCGCATCAGGCTGGGGTCATTTTAGCCCTTTAATTTCTTTGGCGACACGTGTCGCTGTGCGTGACGTCATCCACGTCCCGGATGAGGCACAGGCGCAGTGCAGATGTTAGTCAGTGTGGGTCTGATTGGAGGTTGTTGTGCGTTTCTCTCTCGGTCTTCTCATTTTTTGTCGTCGTTGTTTTATTCTCGTGTAGTTAGAACGATGAGGTTCCTGAGCAAACTGCTGCTGTTGCTCTTACTTGCATTTCCAGCGACGCTGCTGATAAAGGGTGAGTTTTACTGCAGGGTTTCGTGTGGGTTTGATTAGGCCTCGCGTCTATAAATTCTGTTATATGGAGTAAAATCTGACGAATAATCTGCACTGCTCGTGCACATTTATACACACTGTAGTGTGTGTGTGTGTGTGTGTGTGTGTGTGTGTGTGTGTGTGTGTGTGTGTGTGTGTGTGTGTGTGTGTGTGACGTGTCCTTCCCGCTCCAGATGTGATTCATTTAAACTCTTCACATGTCGTTCTTCTGTCATATAAATGCGTTAGAACATTAATCATACTCGAAGGCACTCAACTAATGGTTGCGAATATAACCGAACTTTATTAACATATCTTATTAACATAAGATAAAGCACAAGCTACGTGCTTAATCTTAATATTCAGTAACACTTATTTCATTACCGTAACACAGAGCTGAACATGAACTTTCACTGGTGTCTTTGAGCGTAATGAGTGTGACCTTTAAACTCTATATATCCACATACTCTACATATTCAAGAGGTTAATGTATAATATCAGTGATGTATGAATACATGTGTGTTCTTGATGTGTGAAACCTCAGAACATTTGAGCTTTGCTTGGCTTTTACTGTGTTAATACTCTGATTTCACTCCTCTGTGAATATTAGACATAAAGGATTTGTGTGTGTGTGTGCGCATGCAATCAGGTCCTGTAGTGTCTGCTCAGGACGCTACTGAAGATGAGGAGGTTGTGGATGAAGATGTTGCTGAGGATGAAGATGATGAAGCTGAAGTGGAAGATGATGAGAACACTGGAATAGTGAGACACTGAACTGTCACAGATGCAGAACATCTCAAACGGTTTGTCAGGATTGGAGTTGTTCATGGTTTCCTGTTTGCTTTCAGACTGAAGAAAAGGAAGAAGAGGAAGAGGAAGGTCTGGTGGGGGAGATAAAGGCTTCACCCAATGCTGACACCACCATCCTCTTTGTCAAAGGAGAAGGTAGATGTGTGGACCTCACAGAAACATTATTCATACTTAACTGCGGGATCAAAAGTTCTTATGGTGTGGATGTTCTTGATGAGTTTTATAAGAGACACATTCTGTTTCTGTCTCAATCCCAGATTTTCCTGCCAACAATATTGTGAAGTTTCTGTTGGGATTCACTAACAAAGGTTCAGAAAACTTCATTGTGGATTCTTTGGACGCATCTTTCCGTTACCCTCAGGACTTCCAGTTCTACATCCAGAACTTCACAGCTCTTCAGTTGGGAACGGTGGTTCCTCCTCAGCGTCAAGCCACCTTTGAATATTCTTTCATCCCCGCTGAGCCTATGGGTGGACGTCCCTTCGGTCTGGTCATCAACCTTAACTACAAAGACAGCAGCGTGAGTTTGTTTACCCTGAAACAGCTTAACACAATGCTGAGTTCATTTAAGGCAGGTCAGAGGTCAGGAGATGAAGATGATTGTGTTCCTGAAGTTCATCTGGTTTTCTGCTGTGTTTCAGGGAAACGTTTTCCAGGATGCTGTCTTCAACCAGACAGTCACCATTACTGAGGAGGAGGATGGTCTGGATGGAGAAACGTAAGATTGATTTCGACACCTGGACTGTCTGTTCATTTTACACTGTGAAGGTTTTCAAGTTCATGTAGCTCAGAGGTCATCTACAGTAGGGTTGTGACGGAAATAACGGTAATGCCGTCAACACCTATCGCAGCAAGCCTAATCTACAGTAGGGTTGTGACGGAAATACCGGTAACAGCGTCAACACCTATCGCAGCAAGCCTAATCTACAGTAGGGTTGCGACGGAAATAACGGTAATGCCGTCAACACCTATCGCAGCAAGCCTAATCTACAGTAGGGTTGTGACGGAAATACCGGTAACAGCGTCAACACCTATCGCAGCAAGCCTAGTCTACAGTAGGGTTGCGACGGAAATAACGGTAATGCCGTCAACACCTATCGCAGCAAGCCTAATCTACAGTAGGGTTGTGACGGAAATAACGTTAACGCCGTCAACACCTATCGCAGCAAGCCTAATCTACAGTAGGGTTGCGACGGAAATAACGGTAACGCCGTCAACACCTATCGCAGCAAGCCTAATCTACAGTAGGGTTGTGACGGAAATAACGGTAACGCCGTCAACACCTATCGCAGCAAGCCTAATCTACAGTAGGGTTGCGACGGAAATAACGGTAACGCCGTCAACACCTATCGCAGCAAGCCTAATCTACAGTAGGGTTGTGACGGAAATAACGGTAACGCCGTCAACACCTATCGCAGCAAGCCTAATCTACAGTAGGGTTGCGACGGAAATAACGGTAACGCCGTCAACACCTATCGCAGCAAGCCTAATCTACAGTAGGGTTGCGACGGAAATAACGGTAACGCCGTCAACACCTATCGCAGCAAGCCTAATCTACAGTGTAGCATCACATTTTAGAATAATAGTAACTCATCGGAACTGTGAAATAACACAAATAGAACTAAAAATCATTTTAAAAATAACAGTTTGGCTGATTTCCTTTATTATGGAGTCTATGGGTTAGTGTGACCCTAAAACTTAACCTTTCACCTTGTGTGAGCACTTCAATTCTGATAACGTCATCTAAGGTCATGTTCCCTTTCAACAGTCATAAAGTACTGAAACGTTCATGTTTGTGCGTGTAGCAGCTGCAGGTGTCAGATCTGTTGTGTGTTTGCAGGATCTTCATGTATGTGTTTTTGTCTGGTCTGGGGCTGCTGCTGGTTGTCGGTCTTCATCAGCTTCTGGAGTCACGGAAGGTACAACATCATGTTCAGATGAGGATCATTTCAACATGAGATGCCTTGAAACACATGAACAAACATAATTCCATGAAAAAAGTTCACCCAAACATGAAATGTAAAAGAGTTTTGAGTGAACAGTAAATTTAATGTTTAGCAGCGTCTTTTATTTCTTCAGATGTATTTCTAGACGTTTATTGTGTGTGTGCGTGTGTGCGCTTGCAGAGGAGGAGACCAACCAAAGTTGAGATGGGAACTTCTAACCACGCTGATGTTGACTTGAGTTGGATCCCACAGGAAACACTAAATCAGATCAGTAAGTTTCAGCGAGTTGGCATTATAAAGGATCACTTGTTTTTCTGTTTCCCTGATTGTTATTGATGGTTTAAACTGTTTACACTCTGACAGCTGTCATTCGTTCTGTTTCTGAGCTCAGATAATCTTTCTTCTGCTTTGCTGCACATATGCTGAGATCAGACAGTCTGATAACTGATTCTCTTACTCACTGTTTCTTTATTTCCTTCTGTCTCTTTCTCGTCTTCAGTGGCAAGTCGACGAGGTGAGACAGTGTTTCCCTTGTTTCTTCCTGTTCGGTTTTGTGAAAACATCTACAGTTTAATTTCAGATTATTAATAATGCAGTTTGCAGTTGGTCTGATGTTGCACTCTGACTGTTTAGATAAAGCGTCTCCCAGGAGATCTCCACGCAAGAGGACTCAGAAACGCTCAGCAGGATCAGACGAGTGAGGAGACGTCTGTCGCTGTGGCAACAGCCTTCATGCAGCCTGTCTTGTTTCAGTGGAATAATAGATACAGTCCATCACTGAACACTGAGAGACTGATGTGCGTGCACACACACACACACACACACATATACACACACATATACACACACACACTGCAGATGCCTGAAACACAATACAGCTGTTTTTAATAACCAATGAGTGAACTGTTCATTGTTTCTGGTGGTTTATTTTGATTATCTGGGGGGATTTTTCACGTTAGGTTTGATTATAATGATTGAACAGCTACTTTGATTCTGCAGTTTAGATTGAATTTTTTTTTTTGCTGCCATATTTCTTCATTCAGTCTATAAATTGATGACTGATTGATTTCAAATGTGATAAACATTTATTTGCTTTCAAAAGGTGTCTGCTGCCCTTTTTCCATAATTAGATTTTTGTCAGTTTTCCTCACAGACAGCTTAATTATTTACATGCCTGTAAGAGACTCAGGCGAAGTGTTTGTTAAATCTGTTGATGGAGAAACTGATTTTGTTTCTGCGTGAGTCACATGTTTGTCTGCAGTGAGGAAACCTGCTGAAGAATCTTCCTCTGTCACTATCCATCTGTTTTGTCTCTTTCCCCATGTGATTTAAGACTGATGTCTTGTTTTTTGACAGCTTCGTTTCAGGGAGATATTAACTTTATTTCCTCTTTTTAAGAACAATGGAAGGTTAAAGTGACTTGTGAGCATGTAAGAGCTGTACGGTGTACAGTTGAATAAAAATAAACAGAATCGGTTTGTGATTTGAGTGTTTCTGCATTGATAGTTTTTCTAAACTTAAAAGCTTTGATGATTCTTTTTGGATGTTTCTCCTCAGACAGGTTTTTACACATTACGGTTTAAAGACCCAACAGATCATCTGCTCTTCCAGCATTACAGCTGTGATCCATTACTTCTGTACCACCGCCACTGTTGGAAACTTGAGAATTACTTGTAGCGTTGTTTTCATCACGTGGGGGAAACGTTTTTATTGGTTATAAACGGCTGTAGGAACAAGACACAAACGCCGCAGCGTCTGCTGTACCCGCCGCATCTTCTCTCCGTCTACAGACAGACCCGACAGCTCAAACTTACCGTTGTGAATTGGAGAATACGAGTGAATAATTGCTTATTAACTGTTTTTCTTCATTTTTAACCAAACAGATTTTTATTTCGAGAATTACTACATTGATTTTAAAAGTGTAAATAAATCTTCGTCAACTCCTGAAGAAACGTTAAGATCGGGTGATACAGAGACACAAATGTAAAGTGTCATTAAGTGTTAAATGTAATTAAAAGTCTAAACTGCAGCGACATCAAAACACAAAAATGGATTTGGATTATATTAATGCTGGTGCTGTGTGCAGATCTTCCATTGAGAGGCTCGTCTGAGATCAACCGACTGGATTATTTTGTACTGTGAGAGTTAATACATACTGAATAGTTGAAGTCATAATTTATTAAATTCATTAGTGCTTTCAATAAGGACGCACGGAATATATTTCACGGAATATATTGTTTAACAGTATTTTGTTTTAAATGGTATGAAAGGAAACAAAATTCCCATCTCGTCTGTGTTCAGTGCTGTGCGCAGTGCTGTGCGCTGTGCTGTGCGCTGTGCGCAGTATCACCCGCAACCGCAGCCCTGCAGGGAGTAATTCAACATTTTAATACATAGATAAAACACATTTCAAAGCTTTCTAAAGGATTCTGTTTTCTGTGTTTCAGCTGAGAGTTCCTCTTTGTTTTGACTGACTACAGCTTGTTGTTCTGTCTTGTTTTCTTCTGCAGATGAGACTGGATGTGTGATTATTTCTGCATCTTAATACTCAAATGAGACTCGTGATCAAGGAATCCACACGAATCCTCATGAGATCTCCGTCAGCTGCTGGTCAAACACACGGACTGCTGAATTTCTGTGTTTAAGTTTGATTTAAACTGAAATGTATTTATATATTAATATATATTATATTTAAACTGACTGATGATAATTTAAACACCAAAATACACAGATCAGTTTGTATTTTCCTTCATTGTTTTTGTATTTATTTACAGTTGTATGTTTATTTATTTGACAAGCAAAGATTGTCTGGGGTCGAGATTCAAGGTTTGTATTTGTCATACACATACTGAAACATACAAATAATATACAAATACAACTTGTGGTAAAAGTTAATCCCATAACAAATTTTCTAAAGTTAAGCAGATGTGTGTTTGTACAAATAGGGCCACATTTAAAAAAATCATATTTATAATTTGTATGTTTTTATTACAGACTTCCTGAAACAATGACAGTCCAGGACGTCCTCACTGAAATAGTGA
>JAZGTJ010011537.1:0-16814 GCA_036877575.1 Botia almorhae
GCAGATACAGAGTGTGCATAGAGACTGAAGGAGACCTTTTCCTCAGGGACTAAAGCAACAGGGCAAGGTGGCACAGCCTCAGTCTTTGAGTCTTTACCTGGAGACACCACAGCAAAAGCTTCATGTTCAGTCATAAGCCACAACAAATAACCACAGGATATAATGCTGTGATTCAGACAACATGAGATGAGAAAACATTTAGACTTTTTTTTAATCCAATTAGTGTGAATAGTATTATGATCACTATGGCAATGTAGCACTTAAGTTTAACTCGCTAGATCGGAAATTGCACATGGCAAACTGCATTCAGCACTGATTTTGTAGATGCAGTTGTCCTTATTTGCATACATTTCTGGTGAATCATGACAACACAGACAGTGCGAAGAAAAAACAAGGCTATCAGCAAATGCAAAAAATTCTTAATAAATCCTTAGTGATTATAACATCCATTCTTTTACAATAAAATGTTTTCTAATATCAAACCTTGTATATTAAGCCTAATTATCAACCACAGTGTAAAGTCACAGGTACTCACATGGCAGGTAAACAGCCTGAAAACTGCCTACATAATTTGGTCCCAGCTCATAGATGGCAGCTACACTGGCAGCAGGCAGCACCTCCTCCAGAAAATGTGTGGGCCCCAGTCGCCAGACCAGAGCGGAGAGCTGGCGCTGGGCCGGTGGCGTGCCGATGTAGCTGTACACTGTGCTCACCACAGGAGGGTTTGCAGAGGCAGATCCGCCGGGAGTGTTGTGAACATAGTTCAGCTACAAAGATAAGAACAGTGAAGAACAAGAGAGGTGAGTGTGACCTCATCGGTTCCTGAGGCAGGAAGTGGCTTTTGATTTATCAGTTATTGTAAAGCCTGCAGTGATGATGATGTCAACAGAGGAATGTAAGAAGAACATAAAAGGAAACCTAGAAAAGAAGCAGTGGTTCACCACAGTGATTCAATCTGAGAAATTTACCAGCCCCAAAAAAATATTTTACTGTACATAAAACTGTAGTTTGCACTATTTTATTTTAATACATCTTTGTCCTATTGACAATAGGAATTTGTTTTGGTTTTTCTGATTTCACATTTGTGGCAACCAGCCCAGGTCATTATGTCACTCATCATATAAAATATCAAACAAGCCATTCTCTGTTTTATGTTGAACATGCATGTCGCAAAAACATTCTCCTTACTCAACCACTCAACCCTTCAAACATGTAAGTTAATACTGAAACAGTTGTTCCCGTAATGATGTCTAAACGTATAAGTTCACCTACTGAATGACTCGACAAACAAATTAACCTACAATACAACACACAAACCTTAGGTGCTCTAAAATATAGACTACAGTCTTGCAGAAACTGCAGACACCAAAAAAACAAAACTCGCAGCGCCACTTATCCTGTGATTTAGTCACAACAAAATAAACATATCTACTTTAAGAGCCAGACCATACCTTGACTGTGTTGATCATCTGGCCATCGATGTAGAGAGTTGCCATGCTGTTCTTCAGCATTCCTTTGCTCATAACCAACACCAGGTGGTGCCACTGTCCCTCGGTGATGAGGTCAGCACAGCGGAAGCGAGCACAGCAGGGCGGGATCTCATAAGAGGAGGACTCCTCACTGAAGTCATCCACTGTGAGGGGAAAGGAAATGATGTCACATTACTAACCACAAAGAAACTTCTCTTGCATTTCAGATGGAACACAGTCTTTTAAACTCTGCTCTGCTATTTTATTGTCTACTGTTTGTTTGGCAACAGCACACATGTACAGTATGCACAGTACAATGTCTCAACCAACATCAATTGAATGACACTAAAACTTTGTCTTATAGAAAAGGAAGTGGAACTATAGCTCTAAAAACACTTGCTGTAGCTCTGAAGCAGTTCTTCTTTGGTGGACACAATGAGAGATCGGTCCTTGGCGGAGAACACAATGGCCAGGCAAACATAGTGCTGCTCTGATGAGGTGGCCCTCCGCACCATCGTGAGCAGGCGAACCGGGTGGCTTTGGGGTGATGTGCTGAAGCGTTCAACACAAAACCACGCTGAGTAGCTCAGGCCAGATGGAGGAGGGAAAAAGCGCTCACCTAGAGATATGAAAATAACAATTTATGTTATTTACTCATGCTATATAAATATGTATGAAATATCAATTATCTTATTGAAACAACATATTGAAACAATGGTCTCAAATTTAAACATCAAACAATGTTATGAAATAAAACTCCCTTGATTTGTTTTTATAAATTATATATAACGTATGCTTAAAATGTTATCCCAAGTTACTTAAGACACAAAAAAATCCACTTTGGCTTGCACTGTACACCCAGAAAACCCCTGGCAGAAGGAGATCTGAATGAAACTCTTCAAGCAGGAATGATGTAATCAACAAAAACAGATCAGAGGACATGTTGCAGGAGTCTACAGGAGTTTGATAACTACTGAAATTATTCAATTTACATTCAGTGATAAGAGAGACATTAAAAGGTAGACAGAGAGTGAGAGAGACAGGGACACAGGTAGCGAGCCCTGAATCACCTTATTAATACCACATAGGCACTTGTACACCCATTTAAGGCTGCTCAGAGCTGGTGACTCTCACACAAGAGCAACGTTTAGACAATTTCTGTCAAGTTTCAGTGCACTTTCTCTTTTCTCTAGACTCCCCCTGATTCAGTCACACTGTTGTGCTCCTTCTCTCTCTACCCCTCTCAAGCATCTTTCAAGCTGCTGTCTTCTCCTTGTTCACTCACTCCTTTTTAACAACATTTTTATCACATGGTTCTCTGGAAAACTAAATTCTGATTACTCAACAGTGGTAAATTCTGATTCTGATTAATCAACAAATTCTGATTCTCAACAAATATTTATGTGTGACGGGTAAACTGCATATAACTGCTACATCCATGTCTCTTAAACAGCCTCGGTGGACTTAATTATTAAATTAAATAAAAACAGTAAAACGTTTCAGCTCAGTAGTACACAGATAAAGCAATATAAAATAAAATAAATCCTCTAAAAAAATCTCTTGGAAGAACAAGGCACCAGTGAGAGACTATATCGCAAAATATACATCAACAGTGTGAGCAGGACCACAACACAAAGTGATAATGACCATCCGACTGTACATGATCACCTACTTAGCAGAACAAAACTGCAGCACATTTATCAATTTAATGATAACATTAAAATTGTTTTCATTAAGATTAGCATTTTAGACTGAGATGCTGCTGGCTGCTGTTATGCAAATGAGGGGATTTTGTGTGTGTGTCTGTGTGTACAGACCATTTCCCATGCCGCTGACCACTGCCCCATCACTGACTCCAGATGTGTTGGCACTGCTGGATGGTGTGTTGTGAGGGGCCAGACTGGGCAAAAACAAACAACTGGAGAGGAAAGAAGGATGAGATAATAAGAAATAAAAAATGACCATCAATTTCTCAGGAATCCTCACAGGTCAGTCATTTTATACATTTTGTTTTTGCCTGTCGGTGATAAACAGTCATAAAATATGAGAAGATTTCACATCAGCGGCTTGGAGATTATGTGATTCATATTGGTGGGTGTCGTGCCTTATGTAACGCAGACATAATGTGCCCATCATAACAGTGCATCATAACATTATTTACGGCTATAGTTTGGGAAAAAAACTGTCCACAGAACACAGTTAATCAGACAAACCCCACCACTGGGTTAGATTGTAATAATTTTTTTTTAGATTAAGCATTTAAGTGTATAGTATTTATAATTAGCTTTAAAAAATCTATTGTTCAAGCCACAACATGGTACAATTTTGTAGAATCCGTGTGCACAGATTCTAAGCATTTATAAGATGAAATGTGAGCTAGTTCAAGTGATTTTTCAATTACACAAAAGCACATGTCCTATTTAGATGTATGTATGCAGGAATAAGTATTTAGATGTAAGAAGATTCTGAATAAAACACCGTTGAGTTTGTCTGTTGAATTTGTGACATTAAAGACTACTGTGCAATAAAACTGCTGAGTTATGATGCTGTTAAACTGAGAGAAACGCCTTTGGGAGACACAATAACATTCAGTCTGTGAACAACTAATATTATTTGAAGCATGTGGGTTTTAAAAAACAAAACCTCCTATCTACCCAGTGTTCTTGAAAAGAAGACAAACTATGATCATTGTGCTTTCATAACGAAAAGTATGAAACATTAAAGATCTGTTATTTTTAGTTTACACTGTATCCTGATGGGATTATGTTAAACAGAAACAGATGGGAGTCTCAATGTGGATTCTTTCTTGCTTGAACAGTGATATGCTGAGAGATTTAGGCGCATTTTTTTTGGGCGGGTTTTAAAACTAATCCAAGCTTTTAAAAGCACAACATTTATTTTTTAAGTATGTACTATATATATTTAGTAAATTAATTTTAAACCGAAGCCAGTAAATTTCTGATATCTTGTTTACAAACTGTGGCTATGTAAACAAATAATTTTAGCAGACTAGCACCAACAGCCTTACCCAAACCCCTCTAATGACGTGTCAAACTCTATGAAAGCGGGCGTGACAGAGGAGCCGTGGAGGCGGATGTCATGGGGCGTTGTCATGGAGACCAGGCACTTGACTCGGGTGAGGGGCACAGTGCTACCCTCAGCCGATCGCACCAGGCTTCGGCTGATCCGGTAATGGTTGTTGTCCTCATTAATTGTAAACACACTATCCGCTCCAAAACCCTCCATGGACAAAGTCAGGCTATCTGGAGGTGCACAAGACCATACATTGATACAGTTAATGTGCATAAACCACACAGGTAACTGTGCAAAATAATCTTAAATATTGATTCGGTCAGACTTGTTTTACATATGCTCATGGTGTGCATGGTTACATATTAGACAACCATATTATGCAAGATTACAATCAGTTAATCATTAATCATGATGTCAATTGAATTACAGAAAAGTACAAGAAAATTTATGCTTAGCTGAAGAATTCAGAAATTTAAAATACATAAATAAATACTTTGAGAAACAAAACATCAGACATGTTTAAAATACATACGATATGTATTTTAATGCTTTTGGGTATTACGTTACATGTTAACATCAAACCTGAGTGCTATGATGAGTTGCAGACTATATAGAAAATTTCTTTTTTTTTAAGTCACTTGTGAGCTTTCATGATGAGGTTTTATAAGTCACTTTTGTGAGGTTTCATCTCCGTTCAACTGAATTTGTCTATGCTGAAAGAGTCACGGAGAGAGAGAAAAGAACTTATTTTGTTTGATTGTGATGGTGATTGATGGGATTTTCACAGTCCGTGAAGCCTGAAATAATGTCTTCTTTCACTGGCCCACAGATAAGCCATAGACACAAGAGTACACAGCACTGACACAGACTGTTTACAGCATGGTACAAAAGCACAGTGACAATTCTAGCAGTCAGCATGCATGCACTGATTCTGTCTTACTTTGCATTTCAGCCTCAGAGCTGAGGGAGTTCGGCTTGTGGACCCGGTACTGCTTTAAAAGCTTTTTGTCCCAAGCGCCGCAGTTCAGAGGATTCCCAAGCCGTAAAAACTCCCTGTAAAGTATAAGACAGCTTTTTTTATAAACATTTTATTTATTAAAACAAATCCACACAAAAAAATTCAAAATCCCATTTATTATTTACGAAGCATCTTTAACTGAACTCCCTGAACGATTTTTAAAAAGCTGACTGAAGCAGCATGAAATTTAAACCAAGACATAAGACAGTGTTTAATTCCTGCCTGTTCTTCTGTGTTTTGTAGTAAAGTGAGCCTGCATCACAGACTAGCCATGCGGAAAATGTAAACTCACTAATCTGTTTTATTAAACACTAACCATGACGAGCTTTGAATAACATTCAGGTGTCATATTAAATAAGCTTCTTTTTATGAAAACATGCAGATGGCATCTAAAAAGACCAAATCACGCAAGATTCCCAGGAACCCAAATTTTAATTCACTCACAATTTTAAGGACCTCAGATGTGAAAATCATACAAATCATTTTAGTCCATAAATAATAATCTCATAAATAAATATGATAAAGTATAACCTTTTTAACCTTATTATATGTTGTATTATACTTATATATACTATAGAAAATGTTACACAAAGTACTGTAAATAAATATTTGTGTGTGTAAAAATATATTTACTGTACACACACATACAAAATACAAAACTACAAAATACTTTGTGTAGCATTTTCTATTTTTCTATGTTTAAAGTGTTTCAGATTATCAACAACATTATATAAGTTTCCACTGATTTAAATTACACAAACCCTTAATACTCAATTACACTTAAGCTTTGGTTGTGTTCTCACGAAATTCCCTTAGCAATTTACTTTCTCCTGATTTATAATAAAATTATTACATAAAAACATTATCTTCTAAACAAATGCAGACTCACCTGAGCACCATGGGTTCCGGTGCCTGGGAAACCAGACGCTCAAACATCCTCTGCAGTGGTGGGTGGAGTGCATGATCTTCATCTCCCAAAGCACAGCTACAGCACTGAAGCAGGCGTGAGTGCAGACCGGCCTCACACAGGACCTGCTGGTTCCTCTCCGAATGCACAAGTAGCTGCAAGATGTTAGCAACTGCTAACTGAAGATCCAGAGCGTGCTGATGAGGAACGTAAGCATGAAGTGAGCTTCAGACCTCAGAGATGATGACATTTTTTTGAACGGAAAACAAAACTTAGATATAAGAGCCCAGCTAAATGCTCTAAATGTAGCATGATGCCAGTCAGAAAGGACCTGTGAACCATCATCATTACAGTGGAGATGTTGGTGCATCAGATTCTTATTAAGGATCCTGAAACAGTACTAAATATAGTATAAAAACATTTATCTTAGATACTATCAAGATGTTCAAACTTGGCTCAGTCTCAAAACCTAATGAGAACACATCATAAGCATTTTCCTGGCATGTAGGGCAACTCCAGTTATAGGCAGCAAAACTATACTCTTCTTGTGCCTCTTCTTATGTCTAGCAATGTCCCTTATTTTGAAGTGACAGTAGATATATGCCTCATGTATACAATATGGCAATGCCAAAATGTGTTTTTCACAGGCTTGGCAACATATTTTCTAATTGAAGCTTTTGCGTGTGCTATTTATTTTCCTGCCAATTAGAGATTCATTAAGCATGCCAAAATGAAATAATATTTGCAAATGCATTTTTCCCTATACATAGACCCTTACGAAGACAGCCCGCAGGTTTTCAGACAGAGCCTGTGTCTACAAATCAGCAGCTCAAACCTCAGGCTGTGTGTCAGAAGAAACAGAGGGTAGAAGATCGAGCATTGCCAACACTGCTCCAGGATGGATGACTACAGGGTCTGAAGAGTGCTGAGAGGGATTCCCGTGCATCTTTAGGTCCATTGAGGTCTTACCAGAAGCCGAATTGGATGAGCTGTGATACCCATGTCTATTGGGAAAGAAGATATCACTTAATCTTTCCTATTAGTCCTATTATAAAGGGAACTACGTTATTCATGTAAACATTTTGAATTGGCGGTAATATTAGGATCTCCTGTATACTAATCAGATGCAACACACTAAAGATTCCAGCAATCAGAAATGTGCTTTTCATGGTTTTGCTTGTGGAATTTTAGAAATATATATAATATATATAATATAATAATATAATATTTACTTCTAAAAGTCGTTCTCAATCAGTAATCAACAATCAGTCTTTCTTTGTACATGTTTTATGAAGACAGGTACAATATACATGATGATGTCTGTGCAATCAGTTTACATTGGGGACGTTGTGGCTGGTACACGCTAGAAATTTTTTTTTAAGTGTCAATATGTTTATTTACTTTTTTGATCATTTAAAGTTACTCTTAAATTCAGCACCAGGATGTCATTTACAGAATATCAGCTTTGATACAGTGCTAATTATGAAATTAAACTCCCTACTTTTAAAGAGAAAGCTAAAAAAAAGCTGTCAGCACAAGTAGGAAAGGGGGAAGATATTTGCAACAACAAGCTTTTGGGATGGGCAAAGTTGCTCAATGTAAAAAATGTGGGGGTGCATTGAGCATGACATGGATGATCAAGAAGAGAAAAAATGAAAGATTAAGGGAAACAGCAAAAAATGGAAATGGAAAAGGAAGGATTTGAACACTGGGCAAGCAGAGAAGAGGAAATCAAAAGAGGAAATGACAGAGGGAGAAAAGGAAGAGGTGGCAATATGCAGTACCTCTTCCTGGCGATTGTTGGCGTGCCCCATGGAGAGGGCAATGAGGTTTCGTTAGTCAAGCAGGGAGGCACCTGCTCAGCATGACTACAACGGTTCAACCACACATACACGCAGAGCCATGGCCCAACAATCAACATCAATCAACATAAAGACAGACCAAATATTCCCATAGCCATTCAAACACAAACAAACAGCAGTTCCATACCACACACACACAGCGTGTGCAGTAGGCAATGCCAGAGGTTACAAGAGACAAAGAAATGAGAAAGAGCAAAAGAGGAAGGCAGTTAGTTACTGTTGAAAATACAGCTCACGGCAGAGCAAACTTAGAGGAACTATATATAAATCATGCAATTCTAACACAAACACAAGCCCAAGCACAGCTACCCAGATGGCATGGAAGGCATTTGCATCACTTTATAAATAAATGACTTCTGATAATGGTACATCAATGGTAGCAGCCAGACCTTTGACGACAACAGTTTAAACTGGCCCAAAAAAACCTACTAGAACCGGAACACTGGAAGAGATGCTTGACTGACAATCACAGTTTTTGTTTTGTTTTTAAATGCCATTTAGGGGCAGAGTTTTAATAAGAGATATAATAGATAAATATAATAGAATGCTTGAAAGAATTATTTATGGCGCAGCACGACTGCATAGAAAACATGCATTAAAATAGTGCTGAAGTTGCGCTGGGTCAGCCAATCATATTAAAGTTTATTAGATTATCCACACCTGTCAAATGAGTCTGTGGCCATCTTGTACAAGTAGATGAACAGTTTACTGCAGTGCGTGAGCGTGGGACACACGTTTTCTGCAGGTATGATCTCCTCCTCCAGTAACCGTTGGAAAGGTTGGGCGTTTGAGGGAAACATGGTTGCCGGACCAACTTTCTTAGCATCAGAAAAGCAGCCCAGCAGTCGCACTGCATCGGCCAGCTTCTCGTACTGGATCTCAGTGCAAAAGAAGTGCGAGTTGGCAGGTTCATAGCGCATGGCTACTGTTAGCGTGCAGAATATGGTGTGTAAAAGTTCAAAGACTTTG
Source organism: Botia almorhae (assembly GCA_036877575.1). NCBI lineage: Eukaryota > Metazoa > Chordata > Actinopteri > Cypriniformes > Botiidae > Botia > Botia almorhae. The sequence continues at coordinate 9,259 of JAZGTJ010011537.1, forward strand.
TTCTGGTTGACCATGTCCCAGCTGTTGACAGGTGGAGAACAGAGAGAATGCTCCATGGCAACCAGCATTGAGGTCACGTAAACAAATCCGCCCACCTTGCGGAAGACGGTGCGTGTACGATGGCTCTCCCGCAGGACTGCTAGCAAAGCCTAAATTTGACGAGAAACAATTTTAAATTAACTTTAAATGATCTAAATTAATTTTAAATAAGGATGAACAGTTGACACCTTACAGTTAAAGTGGATTAGAGGCTTTTTGTTTGTATTTGTATCAGGTTGATTTTAATGACTTTTGTAAATCATATAAGAACTGAATATAAACAAAATTTCAGCTTAATATGTTTTTTTACATTCTACATGAAAAATATTAAATTACTTCTGCTTGTGGTTTCAGAGACCATATTTTTTGAGTGGTGTATAAATAGTTTATCAGTGTACAGCAACTAGCAACATTACTGTACTAGAAAACAGCCTGTTTTCTTTTAAATTCCTGAAAAGCATCTCTTTTTACCCGCAACTTGTATACAAGTTTAAAACAGAGGAATAAAGCTTGAATAATGTTTGTAATATCTACTGGGTTTGATTATGTTTCAGGAATATTCAAACACAAAAAATAAATGGAATTAGTTAAGTATATATACTGTATTGTATTTTTACAGTATTTGTACAGTATTACTGTAGGGTGGGGTCTAAGAAAATAAAGATTAATACAAAGAAAGTAAAGCAGCTGGAAAAGAACAGTAATGTGAAGTTCTAAATGTGCATTCTCACTTTTAGTATGTCAGTTTTCAGCTGTAGTTCTGTTGATGGAGCTGAGTGCATAAGACCCAGCAGTGTGCCCATGTCATCATCTCCAGATGGTGACAGCACCAGCTGTTGAATGATCATCAGTGCGTGTTCGCGACACTGACGGTACTTCACAATGTTGTGTACACACCGTGCGCCACCAAACTCCCGGAACATACCTGACAGATCATCAGAAAACAGAAGGGTTTTACTAAGACAAGCTACTTTGGATGATATTTCAGCTTGGCAAGATCTTAAATGTTGTTTAAAAAATATGTAAATGTAAATATTACATACATCATGAAAGTACTTGGCTGCATTTCGCAGATTAAATGACTGATGACCAACTCAGTGGTAACACCATATGACCATTTGTAATGACTCATTTCTTTTTACATAAAAAAAAAACGTCTGTAAGAGTCGGTGTTCTGAGAATGTTGCAGCAGTTGTGATAAAAAAGAGAAATGATTAGACTTTAAGCATGAGCATTTCCACTCGCACAGACTGACTCAGCACTACAACTGCTGCAGATTCTGAGAGTGGTTTAAAAATAATTCCAGGTCCAATACAACTTAGACACTATCATCTACTGCATACTGTCTATAACTACACAAACAGTCTTTTAGTTTGTGAAAACAAAAGCAAAATGAAAATACAAGCATTCCATATAATTTAAGCATACGTGCTGAGTGTCGCAGAAGGTTAAAGACATAAAGTTGTATTTTCGTTACAGCACTTACATAAATTATTCAGTATGTGTGTTTAGTATTTGTGTTTGTACAGAGGTTTAAACTGATCTTTTTGAAGGGAAACTACTACTATTCTGAGTAGATGAAGAGCTTAAAATACACAGGAGCATTATTGACATAATTGCTGTGGACGGAGTTCACCCCATATAAACAGTGATTTATGGATGCTTATGTCTCATTCGTTTCTGGTATTCTTGGACAGATATCACAGAAAAGTTACTGCATTTACTTGTCCATTACATGGTCAGCCTCATGCTAACATGAGTAATTTTCAAATTGCTAACATGAGTAATTGCTACACTCACGTAATGTCAGAATTACTGTAATTACGAAGAGGCAGCTCTGAGAGCTGATTACATCCTTGGACTCCTTTTACTTAAATTATTCATTTCTATGGTAACACTCATACTGCCAAAGGGGATTTATGTGAGGCTTTGTTGTGGATGACAGCAAAATAATCACCACATTATTACATCTCTGGATTCTCCTGCAAACCAAACTGCAACAGAAAGTGCACCAAGTAACATTAGCTATAATAAATGACTGTGTTTAAATCCCAGCGTACCACTGAAGAAACAGACACACATGCACAGACCTGCATTGGTGTTTGAGCCTTGCAGGAGAACTGCGAGTGTCTCCATGACTAGCCAGGCAAGCTGCTTTTGCTCTTCAGCAACATTGTTCTTAGAATCATCTGACCACAGTCAGAAAGAGAGAGAGAGAAAAAGAGAGAGAGAGAGAGAGAGAGAGAGAGAGATTATCCAATAATAATATGAAGACATGTAAACATATTACAAAATGAGAAGAAAATGTTTCTATATATCATATTATTTTGTCTATATATCAGTCTATATATATATTATTTTTATTAACTTTGTTACTATTACTCTGTTCGGTTACAATTTAACAGGACTGTACAAAAGGTCAATTCCTACTCTGCTCGTCGTGGGCTTGCATTGGATCTTTTAACAGCGCTGCATATTTGTGGAGCAGGTTAACTAGCACTTCAAGCAGTCCAAATTCACGGAAGACATCGCTGAAAACGGGGTGGTGGCGTACAAGCTTGAGAAGAGTGCGAGTGGCCGTGATGCTGTACCCGTAAGACGTGCTTGACTTCAGCAGCACACTAACGCTAAATAGCTCTTTGCATGGCGCATAATTGAGCGTGAAGATGACAAACTCCAACAGCTCAAAGTACTTGGACTGCACCTCAGGCAGCTTTGCCACTCGCTCGGCGAACTGCGATAGTGTGTGTTGCGCCTCTAAGATGAAATAGTTGGCGTAGTCGACAGCGTAGATATTGCCGATAGCTTCCAGGATCATGCGAGCCAGCCGATCACTCTTGGCCTTCAGGAAGGCGTTCTGAAGGACGGAGAAGGCCTGGATGTTTCTGACCGTGTGGCCTGAAAAGATAAAGATTTGGAGTTAACAGAATCTATAGGCACAGTATATAACACGCCAGTAGCCCCACAGGCCTCCAAAGACCTATGGGGAAATGTTACGTAGCTAACAATAAAAGGGTACGTTGTGACTGGGTGCATAACCAGCATTATCTGCTGCCATTATTTTAATTACAGCATTTAATAGCTTTTGTTGAGGCATAAGACAGGCCGAACAAATAACCTAACCAGATTACACAGCAGGTGTTTGCTGTTTGCCTCCTTCTGTCCAATTAATGCCATTTACAGCCAGTGAACACTAATGTTTTAATTTCCCCCTAAGAAATCACAGCCCTTCTTCTCATTTGTGATTAACGGTGTAATCTAGTCTGGCGAGGGCAGGCAGCAGACGCAGATGAGGAGGTTAATAAATCAAATGATGATGCAGAGAGAAAGAACCACCCTGCTAATCTGGCTCATTGGGTTAGACAACCATTGATTAGGGTGAGGTAATTCATCCTGCAAGCTTGTTAATGCTAATTATGCTGATGAGAATAAAATTTCTAGCTTATTTAAAAAAGGTGAATAATCACAAAAGTAGAAACAACAACTGAAGTATTTTAACGATGAAGCTTTAGCATAGTGAACAATCCATCTGAATGTCTCTCAGTGTTTCCTGGCTAAAGTTCAACATACCTTGCATTGGATATCACCAGCTCTCACACCTAGCTATTCCGTGACATAATATGTCAGGAGTCAACTGTATGTCATTTCATGGAGAACTGACCTTTCCCAGCAGGCTGTGGAACCACAAAACCTGGAAGCAGAAAGGGCGCACCGGTGGTGAGACATGCTGTCTTTAGCTCACTGACACCATATGTGGTCAGAGCGGTCACCAGGTTCACCAGGTCCTTCAGAGCATCTTTGGATTCGTCTTCTTTGCCCTGCTCCAACCTAAGAAGCAGGTTATAAAGGTTATAAAAGTGAATTTAAAATCACAGTATTACTGCCCTTGTATTGTATTAATACCCCTTGCATTGTTTGATTTATCATCTTAGTTAAGTGATTGAAGCCTAAAGTATATTTTGTTTGTCAGTATGTGTGAGGTAATTTTCATTATAAGCAGATTCATTATAAGCAGAGTTTTGCATACACTCTACGTGCATAGCCAGATAGTTATGTTTTTGACTATGTGCAGACAACGACATATGTGCATATAAGTATTGACTGCAGACAAAAGGTCCCACATAGTGGCAACACCTTGGAAATAGACAGAGGAAAACACTTAATGCATTAAGGTGAATGTAAAACCCTGAAGACATGGATGTGTGGATCAGATACCTGATCATAAGATCTATTAGGAAGGTGTAGCCCTGACACATGCGGAAGTCATCCAGAAGTGTCTGAGATACATCACTTGAGTCCTTCAAGAAACATGAGAGTCCGGCAAACATCTCCACAATCTCCATTGGGGACAGGTCATCTGATTGCTGCATGTTCTGGATGCATGTTGACAAACACTCTTTTTCTGTAAAAGACAGCCAGAAAACACTGTGTCATGTTGGTGGTGCACTGTCCGAGCTCGTTTAACCTTATTAAGCCAACTGCCACAGAGAAACCCTTGTCTCTGTTATGCATCCACGCACATCAAAGTCCAGCAACAGCAGTAGAAGAAATCAGGCTCAAATAGGAAACATCAATATCAAATCATTACAACTAACCGTGAATATACTTGACAACGTTGGCGGTGAGGGCGTGATGGGAGATGGTGGTAAAAACTTCTCCAGCGCTCTTCCTCCAGAGCAGGTTGTGGGGGGGGCACCAGGAGGTGATGGCACTGAACAGCAGCTGTAGATCATCCTTTTGGGCAAGTTCCTCTGCCGGAGAAACAAAACTGCACAGATTCACCAGAATCTAGAACCAAGAAAACCAGGGAAGAAATGTCATTAATGGTTACGATTTGGTCAAAGTGAGACGATCTTAGAATTATATTATGGAAGGAATTTTCTGCCAATTTTAAATAAATTTTATGATAAAAATGAAAAATAAAAATACAGATGCAAGCACGGCCTAAGCACTACAATGCAATCGCCACAAGAAGCTTTTCTGAAAACAATGCACGATGGGTACTTGCATTTAACTTGGTAAAAGTGGAGTATTTAAAGTCCATTTTAAGTGGCACCTCCTGCTGCCAGTTGGTGGCACTATAGCCGTGACTCACAATAGCCAAATCATTATGATCAGCCACAACATCAAACATGTCCCAGGTTTGATGTAAATCACTCAATGCATGCAGAAGATGAGACACTTCCTGTTCCATTTATTGCCATAAATTCATTGACTCGCCATGGCAACACCATTCGAAATATCACAATTTAGCATCTTCATTATTTCTTTTTTCTGACCAAGTTTGAAGAGATTTGGGTTAGAGGACTGGTGGTGCTATGACTGTGACTCACAATAGCCATCTCTATGTCATCAGTGCCTAGGATGAAACACACAGCTCAAGTTTGAAATCACTCAATGCATGCAGAAGATATGGGATACTTTCTGTTTCCAGAAATGTACTGTCTCACCATGCAACACCGTTCAAGATATATAAAATTCCCTTTGCAATTTTGCATCTTCAATGTGTTGGCATAATATTTGACAAGTTTGGTGACAATCCCCTAGGAGGAGTATTTAAAAATTCACAGCCTGGAATTGTTCACATACAATCCAAAATAGCCGACTGTTGGGTGAAGCTAATAAATGTCATTTGAAAATTGTCCGGCTTGATGAGAACAAGTTTAAACCAAGTTTAGCGACTGTAGGTTAAACTAACTCCAAGACTTTAGTTAAAAGGGGGCATTCCAGAGCCCCCACCACAACCACGTCTGAGCTTTTGCCCATGCCTAATGGCCAACCCCTATAAAGTGTGTGCCATTTCATGCAATTTCAAGCATGCTAAGCACCTTAAATAGATCTGACAATTGTGAAGATGACTATTATGAAGTCTGAAATGACACTTTTGTTGCCAGTTGGTGGCACTATGACCATGACTTGCAATAGTCATATCAATGTGATTAGCCCACCACATCAGACCTTTTCCAAATTTGATGTACATCCTTCAATGAATACTGTATTAGAGACTTCCTGTTTCCATTTTTTGCAATAATTTTAACTGTAGATATCAAAAATCCCTTCGGAATTTTGCATCTTTAACGTCTTGGCATGTTCACCAAGTTTACATGAAATTTACATGAAATCCCTAGTATTTTAAAGTTCACGTCATGCACTGTTTAGAAAATCCAAAATGGCTAACTTCCTGTTGGGCATTAATAAACAGCTTTTTTGTATTTTTTTTACAGTTTTTTATTTTAATAGTGGCAGTCCTGCCTTGGGACAGGCATGTTTCACAAAATGACGACAGAGACCAGAAGTAGAAAAAAACTTGTTCCTGTCACACCACTACAATTGCCACTCATTATTATAATTGGATTATAATTTTTTATTATTATTTATAATAATGTTATGTTATTTTAATGTTTATGCATACAAAAAGTGAATAGTGCTAATTGTTTTGTTGGTTTCAATATGAAACTTTTTAAAAAATTACTTCAGATAGTGTATATGAATATTTCCAGCACATTAAAACAACTCAACTATAGTATAAATAAAATCTCTAAATGACACATACATTCTGATAAACACATTCAATTCAAGTTTATTTCTATTGCACTTTTCATAGTTTTGCATTGTAGCAGAGAACTTGTACAGCAAACACAATGTTACACAGAAAATAAAAAATAATAACAGAAATACAAAATAATTAAATAAGAAATCATAAATTATGAAATACTTTGTATTATAGAATACATGGTATTATTATAATAAATATAGAAATTTTATTTCATTTTAATGTAATTAATTTATATTAATATAATATAAATTTCCTCTTTGAACTGAAATATAAAGACCACCCTATATGCCTAACTGCTTTTGGTCTCCATAATTCTTCTGTAAGTGAACAAAGCTAGTGCATTAAGTATAAATAGTATAAAAGTATAAAAGTATAAATCTCTATTTCCAACATCTTGTGAAATAGACCTATTGTAGTAATAATTAAATGTCAAATCAGGACGATGCATTGTCAGCGTAATATTTAACATGAAAATGAAATAATGTAATTTTAACTTTGGCACATATTTTGCATAGTTTGCTATAGTGAATTGGTTATTCTGGTTTTAATTTTCATTTTTAACATTTAATTAATTTATTTAAATTTGGCAGAAAATCCCTTCCATATTATATGCCTATAATGTCTTCTATTCGGATTAAAGTTCATTATTAAGTCAAATTAATATGCATTTCGTGAGCATTTAAATTAGCAGAGCAATGACTTCATCGAATCATAACATTAAAAATAAACAGCAAAGAACATGTTAAATGGAAATTTATATAGAGAAATTGCTGTTCCTATAGACCGACAGACCTGGACAAAGACTTTTTGTAGCAGAGCCCTGCGTTCAGCCTGAGGAAGTTCAGTCTGGGTGGCAGCAGGAACGTCAGGCATGTGAGGCAGGTCAAAAAACAAGTACAGACATTTCACCAGCGTGGAGGGCACAGACATGGTGGTCATACAGTCCACTGTTTTCTGCAGA
>JAZGTJ010011538.1:0-16814 GCA_036877575.1 Botia almorhae
AATGTGGTTGGCGCTTATTGACATCACTGACCATTCATTGGACACAATCTGTCTTTGTGCCCGCCCACTTACTGTTGCAGGAAGTAGTTACATGCCGAAGTTCGCTTCGAACTTGTCTGGCGCGCTTTACATGATAACTTATAATACTATTAATTATAGTGATATTAGTAGCGATATAGTTATATTAATACAGACATTTGTTGATATAACAGCTTGCACGTTATTAGTATTTAAACCACAGTAATGTCTAAGTTTTATAGAGCCGTAAGAAACAGCATAACCGAAAAGGAAGATTCGGAACTTACGGAGAAAGACCTAAAGAAATGGGGACTAGGAGGTGAGAATTATTAAGAAGTCTTTGTAAAACAAATGTGTAGAGAAAGGCGGCAAATAATTCAAGAAAGTATTTAGATTTTGTCTTGGGCCCTATGGACAGCCTATGGATAGGTTTAAATATTAGCTATGCTTCTGAATTTAATCGGCTGCCTACCTAGACAGCAGCTTTGGACGCTTTCAGTGTGGTATTTTTGAACCAATGGACGTCTGACATAATTAGAAGCTAAAACTTTATTACCAATAACACTTCATTTATCATCTTCCTACCAGCTATTACGTTGAGGTCCTATCAGTTGGATGGAGTGAGGTGGCTATCACAGTGTATGAAGAACCAGGAAGGCTGCATACTTGGTGATGAGATGGGACTGGGGAAGACTTGTCAGGTTAGCAGTGGGTTGGGGTTACTGTCTGCAGTAGCTATAGAATAATTTCAAGATGGTCTGATTTGCAGTTCTTTAGATTTCGTATCGTGGTACTGTAATTTTTTGCACTTTAATTTTTTTATTAGATTGCATTGAATATTAGGTTAAAAAATAATGCAAAAATCAACGTATGTATCAAAAACACCAACTGTCAGCTGTAATCAGATAAGTAAGAGGTCATCTTTTACTGTAGACTATCTGTCTGCTGGCATACGCTCGAGGATGTCTTAAGATGAATGGACCCTTCCTTGTGCTTTGCCCTTTGTCTGTTTTGGAGAACTGGAGACAAGAGTTGGAACGGTAAGGCTTTTTTAAGGTTTTAGGAGAATTCATGTGTGTGTACTGTACTGCTTAGGCTTACGTGGTCAGTTTAGAGTACAAAAAGTGGACTGCAAACAGGAATGATAAACAATATGGTATCCTTTAAACAAGTGAATAAACCAACATGAACAGATTCTGCTTTAAGACTATGTGCTGTCAGTGTCACTAGATGGAGACAGTAGCATATGAACTGTGCTGGTATCTGGGTCATTCTCAAAACATGTTGTTTTGAGTTTAGTTTCCAAGGTGACAATGATTTACAGTTTTATCAATTTAAATAACTTACAAAACAAATTTTTAATTACTTCTGTTGTTTTGTTTTTTGCACACTGTTTAGACCTCAACCTAATGCGTAACCTGGGACAAACAAAAACAACAAATAAGTGACTAAATAAAACAAAAATCAATAAAATAAATGTAAATATTAAAAAACAGGCAAGTTAAAAGTAAATAAGTGATTTGATTTTTCAGGCACTTATTTTCAGTAATTTAAAAAAAAAACATTTTCTGATGCCCTTTATAAGGAGGTTCTTGAATATTTGAAATCTTTTTATCAAAGGTCAAGAGATATGCTTGTCGCAATTTTTTGAGAATGACCCATCTACATTCTGCAAATGTAATATAAGCTTCATTAAGATTTTATTTGCATGAAGGCTTAGTTTGGGCCCCTCTCTGTGCCCTTTTGCCCAGTTTCTGTCCTAGTCTTTCTGTAACCTGTTACACTGGGGATAAAGAGAGAAGGGCAGAGCTCCAGAGAGAACTCCAGAGTGGCAGGCACTTTCATGTTCTTCTCACCACCTATGAGGTCAGCGCACATGTTTTGAGAAATTAGATCCACATTATTCATAACGCATTTGTGTTCTTTGTAGTTATATTAAACTAATTAATTCTTTTTATGTTAAATTTAAACACTTTCTCACCTTTAATAGATGTGCCTGAAGGATGCCTACTACCTAAACAGGTCTTTTTCATTGTTTTGGTGATTTGTTATAAGCAAACTATGCCTCATATAATCTGACTATAGAACATATAATCTGGATCCGTATAGGACATCATATTTAAATTCAACTAACTGTACTTCTTTCCTTCCTCAGTTGGAAATGGAAGGTTTTAGTTGTGGATGAGGCTCACAGGCTGAAGAACCAACAGTCACTGCTACACGAAACTCTCAAAAAGGTTACATGAATGCATTAGGCTGTCTTTACTGTGGCGCATATATCTGAATGTTTTATAGTCACTTTAGTCTTTAAAACCGCTAATGCTAAACTCTGCCTTGATATATAACTCACAATTGGTATCAGCTGATATCTGACAACCTCTACTACTATATCTCAGTTTACAGTGGGATTTCGAGTGCTCTTGACAGGGACTCCCATTCAGAACAACTTACAGGAAGTTTATTCACTCCTCGCCTTCATTCAGCCCAGTCTGTTCTCCCCTGACGCTGTTGATGACTTTGTTACCACCTACGCAGCTGTACAAACTGACCCTTCTTTAGGTATGGCCAAGCCAACCACTGCACAGTCCATGAAATACAATCAGAATACAGTTGTCATACAGTCGTGTTCACACACGGTTCAGTTTTAATCCAAAGAAACAGTCGCATTCTGTAACCAATCTAACTTCTTCAAACTTCCTGCTGTGTAAAGGGATCCACACTACACAACTAGTATCACAAGTGTGATAGCCATATTGCACCGCGCAGATGCTTGATTTGTCTGTGTGGTTTTTTATGTGGGGTTCTGGTAGCTGATAATGTTAGCTGAAGCTATCCAAGTGAACCAAATGCTGTGCTCCAAATTGATATATCTGTTTAAAAAAGCATTTAATGTCAGTTATTTAAGAGTTGAAGGATCAGCTCCCAGATATTGACTGTGTAAATGTAGCGTGTGAAAATCGAAATGTTGGCACTAAAAGACTCTTTGTGCTTGCCAGCACCCGGTAATAAAATATAAAGCTGTTGGTTTAAGCAAATGTTAAATAACTATAATGGCTGCTCTTATTGACCTTGAGCGCTTCAGTTTGACAGCCATGCTATTAAAAGCTGTTTTCATTAACTGGTAGTGTTTAATTCTGGGAGTAGAAATAACTTAGCCATGCGGCAGACGAGTCACATAAGTTAAAACAATTGAAACCCACGTTTACTTCTATTTAACACAATCCCACTGATCTAGCTGATTTATTTAAATGTAAGTTGCAGAGAAACAATAAAGTGATCTGGTGACAAAGAAAACAAAAGACTAGTGCAGATGCTCTCTCCCTGTATAACCTGTCAGATATTCCACGATAAAGATCATACATAATACCAGTCATGGACTTTGTGTGTCCTTTGTGATGTGTTATTCTTGCCTGCAGCCAATGAGCTTCATCAAGTCCTCCAGCCCTTTCTACTACGCAGGGTTAAGTCAGAGGTGGCGGCCGAACTGCCCAAGAAGACAGAACTGGTGATTTATCATGGGATGTCTGCCCTTCAGAAGAGATACTATAAAGCAATTTTGACCAGAGACGTTGGTAAGTCTGCTCTACTCAAAATGACAACAGGCCATATTAAATTCTTTTAGCAGCGACCCATGTTTAATCTAGTGTTTCAATCATTTCAGATGCCTTTAGAACCGATCAAAGCAGCAGGACCCAACTGTTGAACGTTTTAGTGCATCTTAGGAAATGTGTGAACCATCCCTACTTGTTTGATGGTAATCACTTGTTTGATGTTAATCTCTTTCTCATTGATTTCCACTCATTTGCAATCTCAAACTCTAAAGCGATTCATTCCTCTCGTTTCCTCTATAAGGCGTGGAACCAGAACCTTTTGAGATGGGGGAGCATTTAGTGGAGGCCAGTGGGAAGCTGTCTTTGCTAGACAGCATGTTGGCGTATCTTCAAGAGGGGTGTGTCTTACTTGAAGTCTAGCTTACTTCCTGTCACTTGCAAACTATTCTATTGCATTTTAGGTTCGGAGTTTTGTCAAATTATTTCTATGTGAAACATCCTCTAAAGTGAGAAGTTGGATTTTGACATTCTGAAGTAATTACACGTACTGTTAAAATGTAAAATAAATTGGCATAGCATCTCAAACTGTTTGAGCACCATGCCACCTCATTGAATATCATGTTAAATACGTAAAAATCGACATGGAGATATTGAATAGGTGATTTTGTGTTTATTATACTCAGGGGCCACCAAGTTCTTCTGTTCTCTCAAATGACCAGGATGCTGGATATTCTACAAGATTATTTAGAGTACAGAGGTACTAAGGCACACATTAAGTGCGTCAGAACCTTTACTTTCTCTTATATCTGTGGTTTCATGACATACTTCACAGACCACCAAAGTGCATTTTTTTAAACCTTAAACTGTTTCAAAAAACAGACTTCAGATAAAATGGAATCACTTAAAGGTGACACTCATGAGAAATTGTGTTTGCTCTAGATTTTTTCTAAAGGAAATTGTATTTTCAATACGGAACATTTATGTAACCATACCCTACATGTTCTTTTAGTAATCTAGTCCCCTGATCTAGAGCAGTTGACGTGGGTTCAGTATCACATCCTGTGTTTACTGCTGCGTTCGCATTTAAGTGCTACAGGCCGTGTAACTGCCAGCTCTGATTGGTGCCTCACACTTCTGCAGGTTACAGTTATGAGCGTCTGGATGGCTCGGTCCGGGGGGAGGAGCGGAACCTAGCCATCAAAAACTTCAGCACCAAAGATGTGTTTATATTCCTTCTTAGCACCAAAGCTGGTGAGTTTACAGTCTGAAAGCACCAATCTAAGCGTTTGAAAGTGATTTTCAGATGTCACCATCACACAATATTAATAAACAGCCGAATCTGCAAATGCAAATCTATTTAATCTGTTTTTGGCCTTGTGTTATTATATACATCATTATTGTGTTCCTGTAGCTCAATCGGTAGGGCATTGTGTTAGCAGCACAAGGTTGTGGGCTCGATTCCCAGAGAACACACATACTGATAACATGTATGTGATAAATGCAGGTCTTTATCTGCCAAATGCATAAATGTAAACTGCAAACTCATCTTAACTCATATCTTTACCTAAGAATAATGAAAATGCAATGGAATTTACATCTAACCATACCTATAACATCAACTCTGTATGAGATGCCGTTGCAAAAACTGAAAGTCAGATATTACACTGATGCAAAAAAGATTGTATCTTTAAACTTTCCTGCAGCAAACCACAGACATTTTTGCCTTACTGTGTCTATGTAAACTCTATATATAACTGTATTTGAAGCCCATGTGACACAACCGAGTTTATCATTTTATTTTAGGAGGGGTTGGAATGAACCTGACAGCAGCAGATACTGTAATCTTTGTAGACAGCGACTTCAACCCACAGAATGACCTACAGGCAGCTGCACGAGCCCACAGGATTGGACAAACAAGGTACAGCAAAGGCAAAGGCATGTTTTCTGTTTAGTTTCTCTGAAAGGAAGAACTCACCCAAAATTGAACATCTATTTCTATCATCTATTCATTCTATCAGTATTTGCATAAAAGTAATCCATACTGTATTTCATTGTGCACAAAATTCCCTGCTTTCTGAAGCCAAACAATAACTTAAAAATCAAGCCTTTCTCTCAAATCTCATTTTTGCTTCCACATAGTATCTGCAGCAACTTTGGGCTTCTGTGTCACTGATGCATTTGGTGTTACTGATTTCAGACCTGATGTTTGAATATGTTTGAATATGTTTGAATATGCTTATTTGCGAATGACATTGAGAGTTGGCAGAAAGGAAAATTCATTGTTGTTTTTGGAGCTTGATAGCCCAACACGTTGTCATGTTACTGAAAAAAGCAATGTGAACGTTCTTCTCCTCTACTTGACCTTGTTTTTCAATTGTCATCTCTGTTGTACATGCAGGGCTGTTAAGGTGATCCGGCTCCTTGGCAGAGATACAGTTGAAGAGATCATTTATTCTCGCGCAGTTTCTAAACTACGTCTCACAAACACGGTGATCGAGGAAGGGCGCTTTTCTCTGCTGGACCAGGCTCAGTCTGCAACATCTGGTCTTCAGGTGGAAAGAGGTCCATGTGTCTTACCCCTTAAGCTTATCTTTATTATATCTGACATGCTGTGCTGTTACTACGTCCTGTTTCCTGGTTCATATCGTTTCACGTCTAATTGTGGTTTCCTAACTTCGTGTGAAACAGTTGTTGAGAAAGACATTGACTTTCTCAGTATTTTTCTTATCTTCTTACATTTCCACCACCAGTTGAGTGAAATCCTAAAGTTTGGCGTGGATAAGCTGCTGTCGTCAGAGGAGAGCTCCATTCAAGATGTGGACCTCCGGTTAATCCTGGGAGCGTCCCGCAACGGACAATGGATAATGGACGAAGAGCCCATTAAGCTTAATAAGAGCGATGAAGAGGAAGATATTGACATTGAGGGTCAAAGTATGACCCTTACCTCATATATTTTTTAAAATTGTGGTTAAATATGCATTTTTTAATAAGATGGTCTTTCTTGACTTCCAGACCACATGTACTACTTTGAGGGGAGGGACTACTCTAAAGACCCCAGCGCAGAAGATGAGAAGACCTTTGAACGAATACTTGAGAAACAGCTAGAAGAAATTAAGGATGCCTGGAAAGAGGGTCGCTCACTCCGTAATAAAACAGGGGTAGCGTAATCACATAAAGAGTAAAATAATGTGAATTAAAAGGTTTAATTATATATCTGCCTATACCCATCTATCCATTCCATCGAATAGAAATATTTAATATATATAGACATTATAATAATAATTTATGTATTTCGTTTTCAATGCAAAATTAAGGCAATGAACAAAACAAAAATGTGCTTTTGCCCATCAGGCGTTTCTTTCTGGGCCCCTCGTCGAGCCAATGAGGAAAAAGAGGCCTCTTACAGACTCCGAGTTGGAACAGAGACATCAGAAGAGACAGGAAGCTGCTGCGAAGAGAGCGAAGCTACAGGAGGAAAGGAAGAGACAACAGGAAGAACTAAATCATAAGAAAAAGTAAGAAACTGAACATAATGCATGCTTGGTAGTACTCTACTGACTGGTTTGTTCCTATGAATGTCCATTTGAGGAGCTGTTTGTGTGTCTTTGTGTTTGGTTTTCAATGGCAGGATGGCTTGGTGGGACTCGTGTGGCTACAGGTCACTGTGCTTGCCCTGCATCAACAGTGAGGGTGAAGATATGGAGCCAGATGAGGATGAAGATGTCAGCTTGAGTTCAACTGATTCGGATCACACGGCCATTCGCTATGTGCTGGGTGATGTAACCCACCCTCAGGCTGATCGAGAGGATGCTATCATTGTGCACTGTGTTGGTATGCCTCCAATAAAAACTTCTTATCGACACTATATCTGTGGTAGCCAGTAGCAGGGATGTCACACTGACAGAAGACCACTGTCAACATATTGATTGTCCTACATGGAGTGTTATCAGCTAAGGGCCTTTTTTAAAATGATCTCAGGCAAGTTAAGGCTAAATTGTGTCAACTTTCTAATGCAAAACTTTTGCATCAACAAGCAGTCATTATAAGCAAGCAATTGGTAAGATGACTCTCAAAGACTGAAAACTTTGGCCCTGTAGCCCGTTCAATACACGCTGAGCCTCCTGATCAGCAACATTGGTTCAACCAATGGCATGAGTTTGGGGGCGGGGTTACAATTGTACTTAATGACACTTGTGTGCAAATACAACACTCTCTAGCTTTTGCTTTGCAATATTTTGGCATGACATGCTGTGTGTTTATGTATATTTGGTGTAGATGATTCTGGCCACTGGGGCAGAGGAGGATTGTTCACCGCTTTGGAGCTCAGATCAGACGAGCCGAGGAAGCAGTACGAGTTGGCTGGCGACATGAAAGGTGAATAAACCTTCACATTTTGCTCTGACAGGCCTAACTGATGCTCTGCCATTCCAAGCTGACATCAGTATCTGTTTGGACACTGTATCTGTTCAGTATCAGTTCAGCTCACAGCGGTTTTCATAATGCTGTTCAAAAGTTGACTTTCCATAAAACTGTCAGCGTTGATTTAGCCATTACGTAAAGTGTATGAAAGCTTAATTATGGATGTCATAAATGTTGTGATGTCAGAGCTATAAAGCTGTTATATTATTTTGCATGAGAACTGCATACTGAATTCAGATGGTAAAAATGATTCTCATAATACTGCACAACGCTACAACACTGGTTTGTAGTTCTGTATCACGGTGGGGTGATTGCACACATTTATGATTTTGTTTTATTAAAGCAATAAGCTACAAAGACCATAAGTTACAGCGATTTTACAGTAGGTATGGGGTCTTCATATTAGTTTTATACAACAACACCAACAATAATGATGATGAAACCATAATGTTTAGCAAATTGTTGCACCAAATTATGAACAATTATCTGAATAAACAATTTGTCTACAAAGTAATATAGTTCATTTTCTGCAGGCTGTTTATGCAATTTCCAGGCAATATAAGCTTGACGCATTAATTTAGAATGTGCAATGCCAAGTGTGTGATACAGTGCGTATATATATATCTTACAATAACTTTGAACTCAGTTCGTCCAATCAGAATTCAGAATCTGACCTATTCATTTTATAATGAGTGCAATATGAATAAATTCCAGGGGCAGTTTTATATGGTTGATTATGACAGGATCAGTGTTAATAACAATGATGGCATATACAAAACATAGTAATTTATTGGTATTATATTTTAGGATAACATAAAACGATATGAAAGATGATGTAATGTTCATGTTTCAGATTTAGAACTGGGGAATGTTGTGCTTTTTCCTATTGACGACAAGCAGTCAAGACTCAGTGGAAAAGATTACGTAAGTCGGCAAGCTGTCTGTTACTTAATTTATTACTGTTAATGATTGTAATCATTAATTTATTAATGATCTGTCTGATCTGTTTCTGTAGCTGGCACTCATAGTTGCCCAGCAGAGAGATAAAGCCAACAACTTATCAGGCATTCGGCTCACTGCCTTGGAGGAGGCCCTCAAGAAGATCTATATTGATGCTAAACAAAAGAAGGGTAATATCATTTAATTTTATGTGATATTATATATATATATGTATCATATATATTTATAATATTATAACATATTATATATAATGTTATTATAATATTGTTATATACTATTTTTATTCACCATAAACATCTGTTCTTTCATAATAGACAAGCTGTTAAAAATCTATTGAATTATCAGTACTCTGGGATCACTGCATTCTTTGTGGAGTTACAGCTGCCACTGAAGTCTACATCTGTACCAAAAACACCTGTTACACACCCCAGTCACATTCAAAAGATTCCTCAAAACTCTCCTACTTTACACCATACATTCTTATTTTCTGGAGCGTGTGAGAAACATTGTACTGATCACTAACTTAGCAAGTGTATTTCCTGCTGCCGTTTATAGAATTTGCCAGTGAAGTAATTTGTGCGCTGAGCTGTATGGTGAATTTAATAAGTATGCATGTTTTAAGAATGTATGTAATGTAATGGGGCTTGTTTTAATTGTTGTTTAATTGTTTGTCTGGGTTTTCTTTAATAGCAAGTGTCCATCTTCCTCGGATTGGTCACTCCACTAAAGGCTTCAACTGGTACGGTACAGAGAGACTCATACGCAAGCACCTGGCCTCCAGAGGCATCCCTACATCAATGTATCCTACTCTGGAAGAGTTTGATATTACCTTCACTTGTTGAATGTCACTGTTATTTCTCTGTAAAGTCGGCACAATGGGTATTCATAATGGTTAACAGTTTACAATAAGGTACCTTTTGTTGTATCATTAATGCACAATGAACTAACATCAATGATCAATGAACAATTGTGCTTGCATTAAGTAATGTTAATGAATGGAACCTTATTATAAGGTGCTCCCATAATAGTTAATCAAATTTTGAAACATGGCTAGATGCAACTATAGGATGCATATAATATCTGTACTTCAGTTTTGAGGTACCTAATTATGCTTTTAATACTTTGGGACAAATGGCATTGTAGATGGAACGTGTATTTGTGTTTCAAAGTATTCACCACAGGAAGTCTTTGGTTATCCTTGACTTGATTTTCAGCTACTATTATAAACGAGCTGCTTCATACTCTTCTACAGTAGCTTCCACCACATATACAGCTCCTCCAGCTACGTCACATTCAGCCTGTGCCCTGGCAGAATCCTCACCAGCCGGGTCCGCACACTCCCCCAGTCCCCCTGGTAATAGTAAAGGCCCAACAAAGTCAAGCCTCTTCACTACGTCACAAGAAAGTCAAAGTGCACCAGGGTTAGCCGACTTCATGAGAGATGTTCATGTCTATTTCTACAACATGGCTGCCACGGAGAAGAAAAAGCTCTCACGCTACCTAATCACATATCCTTTCATGTAGGTTGAAATGGGAGGAGTGGAACCCACATGTGGAACCCACATAAGCATGTCAATAGCATAATGGTGATGGTTAATGGAATGGGACCTACAACCTTTAAGCTTCCAATCCAGATTTTTAACCACTCGACTATACAAACACACTTTGATCACATTGATAAAAAATACGTTGATTTGAGCAGATTGTTTACTTCTTAACATTGCTGCACGTATGATGGTGATGAAGAAGATCTCATGAGCTTGCACGTCACGCACATTGTAGGAGAGGTGGAAAGCCCTGTTCATGCACAGGTAACACAGTCATCATTAAGGCACCTTTACACAACTGAGTTAAGGCTGTTCTGTGCCAAATTATAATTCTGTGTAAAGACACAATGCAGCATAAAAGCTAGACTCAATTTTGCCAACTCTGACCAACCTCTGCCCTTATTGTCAAAGGTTATTTTGATGCTGCATTGGTTCTATGTAAATAAAATGTTTTTTAATAGCGCGTGTATTTCGCAATTTAGTTTCATATTTTATTCATTTTATTTTTTGTGTATTCACGGTTTTATATTTATACAATCTCCATTATTTTATGCAATTGTTCTTGTAAATAAATGTATGCCACCTCAGAGCAGCGCCTCAGGTTCAGCAATATGCCATGCATTATTATTTTTTCCTTTCTTTCATTTCAGGAACTGCAAGCTTTATTGCGTCAGTACCCTCAGGCCCTCCTTGTAAAGAAAAAGTGGCTAGAGTCTTGCTTTGCTAACCAAAGGAAAGTCAGTGCTTCGAAATATGTCATTTCATTGCCCTGACAGAGCTCTTCCTGCGTTCTTGCGAGTGACTGATTGAATTAGTTTGCTTTAGGTGAATTAACTTTCAGTATCTGTGTCGATACTGTGTGAAATGTACAGCTCTATATTAAGTAACACCTAACGATGTCAGTACTGGAGGCATGTCATGATATGAATTTGAATAAAGTATTTTCTTATATTGTAAAAGAGACGACAACAGTAGGGTTCTTTGCACTATGTAATGATTGTACAGTAATTGCTGATGCACGCGCTCTCGCTCTATACAAATACTGTATTTGTGTAGTTAGTGCGAGTGTCTGTGCAATAGTTATGTTTCACTTTGTGTTTGGTTAACTATAGCTGGCCAATTTTAATTAAAAAAAAAATTAACTGCTGTCAGTTGTCCATTGTGTATCAGTTTGTTTTTAATGCCCCTTGTTTTTATTAAGTAAATGTCCCATGGTGTTATTCACACCTGCATGACCGTAGGCTAGGGTGTAGGTGTCAGAATTTTAAGTTGTATCCTAAAGCTTTTCTCGTATCCTAAATGGTAAAAACATACCTGAGTCATCCTGGAATGTTGTTATGTCAGCAGATAAAGTGGTAAAATCACTGGATTGTACTTGCGTTGAATTCACCAACACTTACAAGCAAAAGAGCAAATATGTTAAGCTGTGGAAAAGATGCAATTTTATATTATTTTTAATAACAATTATTGTCTATAGTGCCCAAGATTAACAACAGAAATTATTAATCATTAATATTAATAACTAGCTGCTATTGATAACCGTATTGAGCAATCACCAAAGCAAAGCACCACAAACATATTAAAATGTGTAACTGAAAACAGAATTAAATACAAACAAAAAAGAATCCTCGTTTTTTGATAACCATCTTACATATACAAATGTGATTTGATCACGTTCTAGTTAGAAATGTCAAGTTTATACCTACAAACCAACAATTTGTTAAAAATGATTTGACCATTATGTTTTTGTTGATGGTGGTGTTTCTGTCTAATTGCAAGATAAAGGCACTAACTGGAGGATGTGATTTCGGGGAAGTAGGCGGAGTGTGTGCGGTGAATACTCAGGTGTTGAGACGCTCTCCAGGAGTTCGCTTAAGCATAGTGAGACGTTCAGAATCCAGCGCACTGTATCAGCGCTTCTTTACGGTGTTTGTAGAACTTAGTGGGAATTAAATCACGTACGCAAGTAAATCTACTGATGAGCCGATCGGTATGTAAGTGTTTTAAAGAACTTTTTAAAAGTGTCTTGTGAACGAGGAATTTTATCCAACTGTCGCTAGAGTTCATGCGCCTAATTGTCATAAGATTCAAAAATCACTTTGCAAAGCGGTTTTTATTCACGTTTTTAGCCATGTAGCGTTTTCTAAGACTTTAAATAAGATAAAGAGTCATAACTGTATAATAAACCAGTACGTGTTTAAATGTACCGAAGCAAAACAATATGTTTCAAAGTGTCACTGAACTCGACAAATTTGCTGCGTGTATAAACTGGTTACTGTACCACGAAGGTACTTCAGTAAAATGCCACATCATACATCACATGTATTAATACAATAAAAATGTTTCACCATGGTAGCAATCACCCAAGACATCTGTGGAAAAATTTAAAGGAGAGTAATATTTAGGTAGCTTTTTATTGGAGGGCGATACCATTTATACATGCATTTATTTTATTTTATTTTTTACATTTTTACATTATTTACATTTTACAATAGTAACAAGCAGGGTACTGTAACATTTTGAGAGATACTATAGTTTGTATATTGTACATGTTTGTATTTGGTAAATGCACAGTTTTTATATTTAGATGTTAAAAGAATAGGCCTATAAATCCAACCATTTATTGTAGTTATTTAGATTTAGTTCATATTTTACATATTAATTTACTGTACAGCTAAGCTGAGCTTTGGTGTGATGTTTTGGTAAAAAAAAGTCATTACACATTCTAGCAACATCTGCTTTGTTTGTGCTTTTGAAAAAGATTGTATTAGTTGCTTATAATTTCCCATAATGTCTCAATTTCGTTTGTGCTGCAGTATTTTCCACTGTTGATACAACGTGCACCGATTTTTCATACTGTAACTAGATCTAGAATGAAAATCCCCTTAACACACTTGTGGTTTCAGTAGATAAAGGTTGTTGCTTTTTTCCTAAATGTCAGCTTTTAATCAGCAGTCAAAACTACTCAAGATTTACATAATGTACTTGAATATGATGCTTATTGTTAGATTTAATTACTCTTGAAATTCTTACTAATCACTTTTTTTAGAGTTGTGTGCTGACTGGATGTTTGAAATGGATGCGGCACATTTCTGTTGTTCATAAGGATGATGTCTTCTTTGCGCTGCTCACAGTCGGCTGCATTTAGGTAAACAAAATAACAACGAATTTATCAAGTTACATGTGGGGTTTAAAAAGAACCTTCCTGTCTCACCTTTCAATGATTTTACAAAAGTACACCAGGCATACATATTTTATACCGACTGTGACATTGTATTATGTATTGTTTTATTTCAAATATTTTTGTCCTTTGTGTCATTAATTAGCTGTTTTTCAACTGCATATTTTCAGCAAACATTGTGTTCTAGCGAGTCTCTTTAAAAATACATTTCATAGTTACAGTAATAAAATACAACGTCAACATCAAGGTACAACAGTAGAAGTAGGCTGTATTATACAGGGTGGGTGAAAAGTAACTAGACATTAAAAATTGGTTATAGAACTTGTAGTATCACTGGAGTCATGATGAAAACAGTGTCTAAATAAACAATAGTAAATAGGATTTCATATATTCATATATATAGTCAATAGTACAGGCATTGGCCGTGAGAGGTTCTCAACAATATCCCAAATGGTTGTCTTCACAACTGTGCATTCCATCCCCAGCCGTTTAAGGAAACTGGTTGACACCACTGGTGCTTGCGTTGAAATATTATAGATTTGTTTCATTTTCCTATTTAATAAAGTGTGTACAATTAGTTTTAATAAATTTGTATTAGAAATATGGACTTTATTACCAATAAAGTCCATATACTAATTACAGAGGCCCCAGAAAGTATTTGGACACTAATGGCAGACAATGTGACACTGCATTAGAAAACAAAATATCAAACCAGGTGGCATCTGAAAACAAATGCTGCTAAATCTTTTCTTAGAACTAACTTTACCTCTCCTAACCATTTTGCATTGACCTTTACACAGCTGATCTCAGATTTTTAGTCAATGTATGAAGTCGGCTCTCTTGACATTTTGCTAAAATATTGTGTTTGTGCTACCTTTATTTTAAATATATGATCAAATACTCTGGTCTTGCTATTTCATTGTCCTATATATGATTGTGTTATTGTAAAGTAAATAGACTTTTTGACATTTCCGTTTTTCATACCTGTTTTTTAAATTAATTCTGTTTTGTTTCTCAATATCTAGGTATATTCCCCGCTTTGACCACTACTGTTTACAATCCTTCAACTTTCCAGAAGAGAACGACGAGACTATGGATAAAACCAATATTGACAACACAATCTGTGACTCAGACTCCACAGATTTTAGACTTATTGGCGCTGAATCTTGCGTGTCTGGAAATGAATCCTGTCTTAGCTCCCAGTCTGACTTTCCAAAGACCTGTATAGGCAGAAATGCCAACTACAGTTCCACACAGTCTAGCTACAGCCCATACCAGCCCCCTTTAGGTCTCCCTTCTGGCTACAGTCCCCAGACACCCTTTCCCAGTCAGACTGAGGTGTGTATGAGCACCCTGGAGCCGCATAACAGTGACCTGCTTCGCTTTAGTTCATCGGGCAGTAGTTCAGTGGAATACCCCAGTGGCAACCTCCCCTCCTGTTCGGTGTCTGGAAATTATTGCAGCTACACTGGTGATTCCTGCTACCCTTGCTCCACAGACAGGCACAGTCAGGGAGAGTCGAGTCTGGAGCAGCCTCGCTCGCTGCGCTCTACCCCAGTCTCATTCACTTCTCACAGCTACTACTTGCCCTTGCATCCCTGCCCATCCCGTGGGCCACCCTGCTGTAGTCAGTACCCTCTGGATGTGCGTCATATGGATCAGAGTTCTCATCACAGACCACGTTATCACATGCCCTGCTGGCCTCCACGTAAGTCTGCTGTTGTTTGGGTTCCACGTCTATCACGAGTGATTCACCAGTGAGTCAGTTTCTTACTTGGAACCAGGAGCCTGTTAATCAACCTTATGAAAAGATGCATGAACAAAATAAACATTACCCCTGTTGTCATACATGATTAGATCTTTATCACTGGGTTGCTGTTAACACGATTGGCAAGCTAATCCAACCTGTACAAACCAGACTAAATGGCAGACTAATTGAGTAATTATGTTGGCAGATTGGGCAAGGTTTTTTACGAGAATCACCCATCTTTGTGCCAGAGGATTAAATATTTAAATGGAAAAGTTGTTTAGGTATTGCTCAAAATGACACGTTATGTTAACACTAGGGTTGTCTGTTTACAACGCATTCATTTAGTACAATAGATTATTTAAAAAATTAACATTTAATCATGCACAAAAACCCATATGAATAGTTTGATTAATCAATTAGATTAATTAAGATATGTCATTAATGTAATTTAACATTTTTAATCATCTAACAGTATATGTTGCATAATATCTCACTTGTTTCACCCTTTCTTCTCCAACAGACCCTGAAAACAGCAGGCAGTCACGCTCAGACTTCACTCAGAGGTAATGTTGCGCATTACAGTTAATAGTGATGAATTAACTGAAGATATTTTACAATGATTGATTTTCACTGAAAACCTTTTTTGAGTTTTGATTCAGTGCTCTCATTTACACAGTGGCCACACCTCTCCACATCCTCGGGCTAAACAAACCCCTAGCACAGCCCCCCTGTCCCTGGAGCAGAGTGAGTAGAAGCTGAGTTGCAAAACACTGAAAGAATGTGAAATTTGAGCAGTACGTATGTGCTTGTAACTTCAGACTGTAATTTTAAGAAAAATGGCAGCTCACGTCAACATGTCGTTAACTGTGCGTGTTAATGTTTTATAAACATTGTACGTAGATTCATATTAGTTTATTATCTTTGAATTTGTTCAAGCTATGTAAATTGTTACCATTTTATTTTAAAAAATTGTTCGTTTTGAACTTAAGTCATATTTAAAGTTTTTAATTTATTGTTTTGGGGAGGCTGTTGTCGCTCAAATGTCCTTTCTCACTCGTCATTTCTGCAGGGAAGGTGTTTGTTACTTATGAAGCAGACAATGAAAAACATGTCAAAGAGATTATAAACTTCGTTGCTCTACTAAGACACAATGGCTTCTATACTCATGTAAGATAAGCTACCTGTTTCAAATTTTACCTTCTCCAAATAGGAGGTTAGATTTTGTTCAGTCTCTCTGATTATGTTTTGTTTTTGTTTTTTAGATTGACATGTTTGAGCAGCAGTTTAAAAGCATAAGTAAGATTGACTTCATGGAGCGATACATAAATGAGGTAAAAAAAAAATCGAATTTAATATAGTCTGCTTTGGATGTTCAGGTGCTTTTGATA
>JAZGTJ010011539.1:0-16814 GCA_036877575.1 Botia almorhae
TGTTATTGTTGTGTTGTGTTATCATTGTGTTGTGTTATTGTTGTGTAGTGTTATTGTTGTTGTGTTAACGTTGTGTTATCGTTGTGTTGTGTTATTGCTGTTGAGTTATTGTTGTGTTGTGTTATCATTGTGTTGTGTTATTGTTGTGTAGTGTTATTGCTGTTGTGTTGTGTTATTGTTGTGTTGTGTTATTGTTGTGTTGTGTTATTGCTGTTGTGTTATTATTGTGTTGTGTTATTGCTGTTGTGTTATTGTTGTGTTGTGTTATTGCTGTTGTGTTATTGTTGTGTTGTGTTATTGCTGTTGTGTTATTGCTGTTGTGTTATTGCTGTTGTGTTGTGTTATTGCTGTTGTGTTATTGTTATGTTATTGTTGTGTTATTGTTGTGTTGTGTGGCACTGAAATAACTAAGAATGTAAACAAACGCTAGAACATATCTGCTCAGGATCAACATGATGGCGAGTAAATAAAGGCAGCGTTCTCATTTTCCCATCATTTGCTTCTCATAACTGGAGAGAGAAGTGACTAACCTGTCATTCCTGTAATGAAACTGAACATGATAGATGACAGCACGTGTGTGTAATTACATTAAAACAAACCCAGCAGAGCGACAGCACGGCTATTAATGTTTCTGTCAATCACAAACCATCTGCTCTATACAGTCTGGAAGCAGGTTATTATTCTATATATCATTTTCTCATTACCGCCTCGGCCTGCATATTTCTGTTACATTAAAACAACAAAGCTGCACAGATGAGATCTCACCAATATTTCAGCAGTTTCTCCTGGACAGCAGTGAGATTCAGTGGAGATCAGATAGAAATCATTACGTGTCAAACACGCCTTCAGAAAGACACAAGCAGATTTTCCTCTTGAAATTCCTGCTGCTCAAGATTTGACATGTCACTGTAAATGTCTGATGAATCTCTTAAACACCTATTCTGGGGCCTGTAGCCCAAAGGTCTCTCACCTGTCACTCCTGACCCGTCACTCTTGATTTGTTCTGTCACTCTTGACCCGTCACTCTTGACCCGTCACTCTTGATCTGTTCTGTCACTCTTGACCCGTCACTCTTGACCCGTCACTCTTGACCCATCACTCTTGACCCATCACTCTTGACCCGTCACTCTTGACCCATCACTCTTGATCTGTCACTCTTGACCCGTCACTCTTGACCCATCACTCTTGACTGTCACTCTCTTGACCCGTCACTCTCGATCCGTCACTCTTGATCCGTCACTCTTGACCTGTCACTCTCTGTCTCTCTTTCTTTCTGTCTCTCTCTCGGTCTCTTTGTCTCTCTCGCTCTCCTGTGATTCATCAGCAGTCTGTGATTCAGTCTCTTCTGCTCTGGGGAGATTTGTAAAGATTTTTTAACACACTGCTTTCTGCTTCAATTATTTCTGTTACTCAGACAATATAAGATGAACTCTGAACAGCCCTTCAGACTGATGACAATCTAAACACAATGTCATTCTTGAGCACCGTTCAGAACTGAATTTCAAATGCTTTTAAAATTCTCATTTACTTTCTCAGTTTGAATTAAAGTGACAATTAAATTAAAAATGTGAAATTGCAAATTGAATATGAGGATGTAGAATTAAAATTGAAAGATATGGATACATCTCTACAAAATGTACAACATTTAAATAAATGTTTTAAATGATACTTTTACGTCTAGTGTACAGCACAAATATACATCCTGTCAAAGATTTCTGCTTTAAAATGTACATAAAAACTATTAGTTAACTAAATAAGAATTAAGAAGTATATTTTCTTTTCCTGACAAATTTCAGATGAAAAAATATTGTTCATCTGACAAATTCAAACTAAAGAAAAACTATCATCATAGATTGCATTTGGAGTCCAGCAATGGCAGAATAAAAGAGTCTGTTTTAAATGACAAAACATTTTCATGCTTGAGGAAGAAACAGATCTGAGCCTCCAATCAAAACAAATGCAGAATGTTTTCTGTTAGGGTTAGTGTGGGTTAGGTTATAGTGCTTATAACTAGCTGTGTATAAAAACAGAAGTCTACGGGATGCCCCAATTTAGATAAGTAAACATGTGTGTGTGTGTGTAGGTGTGTGTGTTTGTGTGTGCAAACAGTGTGTCTGTCTAAAGGTCAGTGTTGTAACACAACTTACAAATTCTTTTATGTATCATTTTACAGATGGTTTATCTGAGGTAATTTAAAGTCTCTTTATTAAAACGTTAAGTGTGTCTTTTGGTCTCAGTAAAACCACATCAAGAAGGAAATACAGAAAACACAAGGTGAGTGAATTCGCTCTGTGTGGTGGAATAAGTTCAGAACAGCTGAGCAACATGGTCAGATATTCAAGTCTTTGTGTTATTGTATAACTGATATAACGTTTCCTTCCTGCAGCTTTCTGAGCACTCTCTATATGACCAAATGACTTTAATATTATTCAAATAAACCTGCCCGAAAAATAACAGGGTCACATTTTTAATTTTGCATTTCTTTTTTTTTAGAAGTTATTCTGTCTTCTTGTAATCTAGCCGACAGAGGAACTCTATGATGATCTTCTATATATTATGAAATATCATTTCATATATTCAGCAGGTTATTTGACCTGATCTACAGTTTATTAATGTCTGAATCCATGATCTACATTATTCTTCTGATAATACATCTGACCTCAGGCCTGCAGTCAACAGGTGAACTGTCTGTCCTTGTCTGTCTGTCTGTCTCAGATTGTCTATCCATGTCATGTGTGTGTTGATCAGTGTGTGTTGATCGGTGTGTGTTGATCGGTGTGTGTTGATCAGTGTGTGTTGATCAGTGTGTGTTGATCAGTGTGTGTTGATCAGTGTGTGTTGATCGGTGTGTGTTGATCAGTGTGTGTTGATCAGTGTGTGTTGATCGGTGTGTGTTGATCGGTGTGTGTTGATCAGTGTGTGTTGATCGGTGTGTGTTGATCGGTGTGTGTTGATCGGTGTGTGTTGATCGGTGTGTGTTGATCGGTGTGTGTTGATCGGTGTGTGTTGATCGGTGTGTGTTGATCGGTGCGTGTTGATCGGTGCGTGTTGATCGGTGCGTGTTGATCGGTGCGTGTTGATCGGTGCGTGTTGATCGGTGCGTGTTGATCGGTGCGTGTTGATCAGTGCGTGTTGATCAGTGCGTGTTGATCAGTGCGTGTTGATCAGTGCGTGTTGATCAGTGTGTGTTGTGTTCAGTGTTTTTGGACAGGCGTGATGCTGCTCATCTGCTCAGGAATCGAAGGGCAAATGTCTTTCTGGAGGAGATGAAACCAGGAAATCTGGAGCGGGAATGTTATGAGGAACTCTGCTCTCAGGAGGAGGCAGCTGAGATCTTTCAGAGCACAGAGAAAACGGTACAGTCACATCACACAGAGAGAGAGAGAGAGAGAGAGAGAGAGAGTGGATGTGATCTTTGTTCCTTCCAGTCCAAACAGATTGACCATTAAACACATGGGGTTGGGTTTACTGGAGCAGCTTGATCCTGAGCTAAACACCAGTATGTTTTATGATGAAAATATTTCAGCAAGTTTATTTCTTAATTCTTGACATTTCCCTTCAGATCAATGTGTTATTTAAAGCACCAGTACATGATGATGGTTTTAACTGTATAATCATGCAGGAGTGACATCACTTTGTCATGCAGCAGTTTTTCATGTGACTCTGATGTCTGTTATCTTTCAGATGGAGTTTTGGTTCAGATATCAGAGTATGTGTTTCTTTCTTTTTATCACTTCACATGTAGCCTCCAAAAAGCTTCAGCCAGTCTCACTGATATACAGTCTGTACACAAATCCTGAAGGCGCATGTAACAGTTTTTGTCTTATTTAGATCTGAAGGTGTGTCAGTTTAATCCGTGTCTGAATGGAGGAATCTGCAGCGAGAGTCGCGGTGGTCACGAGTGTTTGTGTCCACCACAGTACAGCGGCCTAAACTGTGAAACAGGTTGGCTGAAAACACTTTAAACAGTTCCCCAGAAACGTTAATGAAATGCAACGCAAACATACTGCTTACTGTCTACCGCTCAGTAAATACAGTAGAGTACAAGCTACAGTTTACACTAGGTGAAACAGTGAACAGTATGCAACAGCCTGTAGTACACTTCACTTTTGTAAAATGTGTGTTTTAGAGGTGTTTGACTGTAAATATAAGAATGGAGGTTGTCTACATTACTGCAGTCATTCAGAGCAGACAGCAGGTGTCACCTGCAGCTGCGCAGATGGTTACCAACTAGATGAAGATGGGCGGAGTTGTAATCCATCAGGTAAACATAAAAAATAAAATCATAATGTTAAGGTTGCTAAGTATGCTAAGGTTAAGTTAACCACCGGCTCTACAGACGCAATTTCTGTCCTTACATCTAATACCTGAACAAATGTAGATGTGAACTCTCTTCTGTGCGTGTGTCTCTGTGTGTGTGTGTGTGTCTGTGTGTCTCTGTGTGTGTCTCTGTGTGTATGTCTGTGTGTGTATGTCTGTGTGTGTGTGTTAGTGCAGTACCCCTGTGGAAAACAGTGGACAAGTGGAACCATGTCTCGCTCCTTAGATGATATAATCACCGCCAACATATACACTGATTATATAAACCACACCCACACTGGTCATATGACCCACACTGATCACATAAACCACACCCACACAGGTCATATGACCCACACTGATCACATAAACCACACCCACACAGGTCATATGACCCACACTGATCACATAAACCACACACTAGGAAACACATCCTGGTTATCGCATCAAAACAAAAGTTTGCAAGACAACTCCTCTTACCTGCCAACAAACCAAACCAGATCACATACAAATCAATCGGTGGTACTGCATAAACGTAACCATTCATTGGATGAACTGGCTCCTTCAGGAAGTGACATCACAGGTGTAAATGAAGACACGCGTATTGTTGGAGGGCAGCTGCAGGGTCAGGGTGGAAGCCCCTGGCAGGTGCGCAAAATCTTTCCTTTTACATGACAGTTATAATGTTGAACGATACAAAATTTAGGTAAATTTAGATAATGTTGAAGTCCAGTGGCTATACCTCTATACCTTCTTTTGTTACTTCTGTTCTGGTATATTTGGCTCATAGACTTCCATTGTAAATACATTACTGTAAACAAGCAAAGCAATCCAAACAATTGTAACAACATATTGGTATTGAACCCTGACTCATTATTGAACCCTGACTCATTATTGAACCCTGACTCTGATTAAATGTGTGTGTGTGTGTATACTGCAGGTTCTACTTCGTCGTGCGGATGAATACGGCTTCTGTGGAGGTACTTTGATCAGTGAGCGCTGGGTTATAACTGCAGCACACTGTCTGCAGCAAACACCAGATCATGTGACCATCGGTGAGTCATGTCTGTGTGACCCTTGACCTTTCATGTGAAGGTTTATACTGGAGAGCTTTCACGAGGCATTTGAAAACTAAATATGACAATCTATATATATCACATTACCATCAGTGTGTGTCAGTGTCTGTAATGTAATGTATTAATTCTAAAGAGTTTCACACATGCATATGTTCATATTTCACCAAAAAAACAAAAACATTTTGGCCTACTTTGAGATTTTTTATTGTGTTTTTTAATCAAAAATCACAAAATCTTCCACAAAAGTCTTAATGACACTCAAATTTGCTTTGCGTTCATGCAGAATTTTTCATAAAAAATGTTCCTGAGACATGCGTGTGTGTTCCCAGGTGACTTTGATAAATTGCGTCCAGACAAAGACGAGCAGAAGATCAAGGTGGAGAAAATTGTGGTTCACCCTCATTTCCATGAATACACCTTCGACAGCGACATCGCTCTGCTTTACCTGTCTGACCCCGTCACCCGAGGCCCCTTCGCCTCGCCCGCCTGCCTGCCTGACATCAACCTGGCGGCACGCCTGCTCAAACCAGGCGAGCAGGGGCTGGTGACAGGCTGGGGCGCCACACACTACATGCATCGCTCCTCGCGGTTCCTGAGGAAGGTTCTGCTGCCCGTGGTGGATCAGATGAGCTGCATCCAGTCCACAGATCAGGTGATCACAGATAACATGTTCTGTGCGGGCTTCCTGACAGCAGAGATGGACGCGTGCACGGGAGACAGTGGCGGCCCCTTTATTGTCAACTACAGAGGCACCTGGTTTCTGACTGGGGTGGTGAGCTGGGGAGAGAGGTGTGCAGCTGAAGGCAAGTATGGAGTTTACACCAGACTCAATAACTACCTGCCTTGGATTCAAGAAGAGATAATGAAGGAGCAGAAACACAATCAGAGTAAAACAACATAAAACATTACCGTGCTGTTAAGATCGAACGTGATGCCACACACTGCTGTAGAAGAACCATTTTCTGTATGGTTCCATAAAGAATCTTTAGGATCCTCAGAACCTTTCTGTTACCATTTTTTTGAACATGAAAGAAAAAAAAGTTCTTTTAAAAACGGAATAATTCTTTGGGGAACCAAAAATGTTTTTTCTACAGCATCGCTATAAAGAACATTTTCAAAACCTTTATTTTTAGGAGTGAACTAACTTTCCTGAACCAGTGATAGTGGTGATTTGTAGTAACTAAATGAAGTCAGTTTGGTAAGTTCATTAACTATCAACATGTTCTGCCAACATGACAACCAACTTCAAGACTAGATGTTTAATCGCTTCCAAACTGACAGACTACATTAAATAAATGATGGGAACATTTCAATCAAAACAAATGTGTAATGAAATATTTCAATTTCAAACCCAAACTGTAACGTTTTGGGTCAAAAATTAACAATATAATTCCATAATCTCCTAAACACCAATTCCCAACAGTAAGTTTATAATAATGATTTGGAATCTGAGCTGTCAGGTCTGATTTCCCAGGAAACGTTCATCTGTAAACAGAAAGCAGTAGATTCTACGCAGTGAGCCCACAACTGTCCCCAAACAAGAACATTAGACTGTCACTCATTACTGATGTTACAGATTAACAGCTGCTGAGGTTCAGTTCACTATAACTATACTATATATTACTGTTAATACATGGCATCCATAAACTGGACATCGTGACTATTTTTGCATTGTACTGTAAGTGAATAAAGATAAACACAGACGAGGACATGAGTGACACAGAAACTTTATTATGAAAGATATACGAGAGCAAACACTGCAATAATAAATCACATACAAGTTCTGAATCTCACGATTCTGCAGAACTGCTGTAGAATCCAACAGCCAAGATCAGCACCATTATACAGAACAACAGAAACAAATCACAGGTGATTCTGACAGAGGAGTATCAGAGGGGCATGCGGTTCCCCTCCACGCTAATCTTCACCGCGTGTCCTGTCTTCGTTAATCGCTTGATATCTGCAAAACGTCGCATCTGTTTATCTACTCGTGATAATCCTTTCTTCGATGGACCCTAAGAAACAAATTAATCATTGTTGAAAATGTTTTACAGAAAACTGCTGTCAACTCTAAACTGCTAACAGAAGCACAAACAGGCAGTTCTCCAGCAGTGACACACTAACAGTAAAAACACACAGGACTGTTGTAGTTATATAAACTTGATTACAACACGTTTTTTAAGCTTGCAATGGTAGATCAGTTATTTTAACTGCATCCAGTAAACAAAATTTGTCCTAAAAAAAGACCAAAAGACAAAATAACTGATCTGACCTACAAAGTCTGTGTCTCACCCAAAAACTTCCAAGGGGCCTCATGATAATTAAAAAAAAACAGTTATTTAAAATGATTTAAATGATCACTGTATGATCAGGCTCCTCCCAAACATCATATATTTGTGTCTAACCTGTTGGTCAAATTCAGTAACGGTTACTTGGAGGATAGACAGTGGATCTAGAATCTTGATTTATTGCCACTAACATGGCGCTGGTGGAGTTTGTTTGCGTTACACAACGGGGTCAAAGATTAAATTCTGGGTCACGTGATTAGTGTTATTTGGGGTTTGTGAACAGCTCAGTTTCCTAGCACACACTGTACAGTACAGCATGCACCATGCAGCCACTTACTGCCCTCTTTAGGCAGGAGTGTGAACTACAGGGGCATACGATTTCCCTCAATGCTGATTTTCACAGCTCCCTGCGGGCGGCGCTGTTTCCTCTGCTCCGCAAAACGCCGTTTGTGCTTCTCCAGCAGGCCGATGCCCTTCCTAAAGATCCTCTAGCAATCAGATAACAGTAAAAATTCCTTTTCCAGTAAGATATCCTGACTCCGCCCACTTCTCACTCATCTCCTGAGGCCTCCTATTCAACCCTCCATGTGTAAGCCCCGCCCACATGTACACTCACTCTGTTCGAGTCCATGTCTACATTCCACTTGGGTCGAACCACATAGTCTTTATTGGATGGCATGGGCACACGTGCCCTCGCACAGAACCCTGGGTCACCTGGCCGCAGCGCCCTGAGAGAGAGAGAGAGAGAGAGAGAGAGAGAGGAGTTGAAAAATACACTTATCTAAATGATTTAAAATAAGGCAAAATGGGCACTAAAATCAAGGTATTTATTAATCTTTGGTTATTTAACAAACATATATCTTTCCATTGCCACGCTCTAGATTATTTTATTGTTTAATAACTAAAAGAGCAAAATATAACTACTTAATAGAAACATAATATGTGTGAAATGTTTAAACGGATAACTTGTGTGTGAGAGAGAAAAACATACTTTTCTTCTCCTGTCAGCACCTTCTCCAGATCTCTGCGAGGAGTCTGTCCACCCGAACTGTAAACACACACACACACACACACACAGGATTCAGACTGTGTAAATGAATCACATGATCACAGTAATCAGGCAGACATGCGGTCAGTGGAGTCTGATCACACAAGCCTGAATGTAAATAGCCACATTTTGGGAACAACAACAGTACACACACACACACACACACACACAACATCAGCATCATAATGCAAGAGATGCAGAAACACACACATCAGAACTACAGATCACAGGTGAATGAAAGAATAGAGGGAGGGTGAGACAGGAGATCTGACTGAAGAGAACACAGAATGTTCTATTACACGAGAACTTACTAACAGAAAAGCAACCGATTAAACAATTAGAATCTGATATAAAATTACAAAATGATGAAATAAAACGGAATCTGATGGAATAGATTCTGTTCACACAAAACAGATTTTAAAAGAATAACAGACAGAATAACAATATGAACAGAATCTAATTGAATAGAAATAAATGAAAAACAGAATGATTTCTCACATACACACACACACACACAGAGAGCAGGATTAAAGTTTTTGTGAAGTGCAGTCATTCACTGGGGGTCATGCAGACGCACATACGCGCACACACACACACACACACAGTGAACCTGAGGGGTGGGGCAAAGACATCTGGTTCTTCTGCCCTATCAGACTTCTGAGGCTCACTAACACATGAAAGGAGCAGATTGACAGGTGATTGACAGGTGATTGACAGGTGATTGACAGGTGATTGACGGGTGATTGACGGGTGGTTGACGGGTGGTTGACGGGTGGTTGACGGGTGGTTGACGGGTGGTTGACGGGTGGTTGACGGGTGGTGAGTGTGTATGTGTTTATTTACCTGAGACGCCTGCGAGGGGTGATCTGCTGGTCCAGGTCTCTCTGTTGTCTTTCCTCTCGGGTCATTCCCTTGTAGTTTGATGTTAAACCGAAGATGGGTCGTGACCACTCATCTACACACACACAAAAATCAACAAGACATCAGTCAGGACAACTCACTGGCAGAGATTTGACCACAATTTAATATTAAATGATCTGGGAAAAACACTGTTACAAAAGAGAAACTTTTATACATGTCATGTGCTTCCATGAAACTTCATTCTCATCATCTGATTCTGATCACTGCATTCAGCTATTTTTGAATAATGACTTAATAATTATATAAAGACTGAGATAGTCAACATCACAGTGTGTGTGTGTGTGCGCACATACTGATGAGTTTCAGGGCGAGATCTTTGTTTGTTCGAGATTCTTTCGGGTGTTTGTAGAGGTACATGACGGCTCGCCCGATTCCACTGAGCTTCAGAGTCTCCTGACTCACACTGGGCAACTACAAACCAACAAATAAGCAAACAAACTGTCATCTTCTAATTCATTTTTGTACTTTAACTACTTGTTTGCTGGTGTATCATGTATGTGTTTGTGTGTGTGTGTGAGGGAGAGGGGTGGCCTGTTTTTGACCCCATCTCTGCTGATGACTCACTTCCTGTAGGATCCTGAGGAGTTCCTCTCGGATCCTGAGCGCTGGGAGACTTTTATCTGGCAGTGGACTGATCCATTCCTTAATGGCCATCATAACGCCACTGTCTATAAACGTCTCCTTCAGGTCCTGCCTGCACACACACACACGCACGCACGCACGCACGCACGCACGCACGCACACTCGGTCACTCTTCTCGTACTGATGGGAACAGCGCAGGAAACACTTTGTAAATGTAACACTCACTTCTTTAAATGCATGACGACTGTTGGCAACAACATGAGCTTCTTCAGCGCTGGTTTCTTCTGACTGTTTAATGTTCTGTCCTCCTGCAAACACAAGCACACAGATCAGAGCTGCATCACTCACAGCACAGACAAAACACACACACACACACACACACACAGATCAGAGCTGCATCGCTCACAGCACAGACAAAACACACACACACAGATCAGAGCTGCACCACTTACAGCACAGACAAAACACACACACACACACAGCTCAGAGCTGCATCGCTCACAGCACAGACAAAACACACACACACCTCTGCAGCCTCCGTCATTTTCGTGATCATGGCACTGACGACATCATCAGCATCACTGATGAAGGTTCCACCGTCTCGATTCCGTCTGCGTTTGCCGCTCTGAGCTTTCTTACGAGCCAACATGATGTCAAAGTCTGACATGAAAGACATGCTGAAACACAAACACACACGATTAGATAACTGCATGAGAAAACTTCCTGTTTTCTGTCACTATGTATAAATGAATGAAATCACTCACTCGTTTCCTCCTCTATCAACAACATCATCTGAATCAGAGTCGTCCACATTCTTCTGTCCAGCTGCATGAGGCTGCGGCCGCTCACCCTCTAACTCCTCTTGATTAAAGCCCTAGATACACACAGAGACACACAGACACAGTTGGGAACTTGAACACACTTTAATGAACCGATTAAAGTTGAACAGAAATTAATCTATGAATGTGAATCAGACAGCAGAAGTGAGAACTCACCGTAAACTCCTCCTCTTCCTCATCACCCGACTCACCGAAGATATCAGCGATCATTTTCCTGTCATACAGAAAGACACAGTTACACACACACACGGACGCAAGCGCACACACACACGGAAGCAAGCGCACACACACACGAATACAAGCGCAAGCACACACACAAAACAATATTACGAGCTCTTACTCTTCCTGATCTTCATCAGAGTCGCTGTCAGAGCCGAACAGAGCCTTCTCATCCTTCTTCCCTCCATCAGTCTTCATCCTGTCCTCCTCCTCCTCACTGTCTGAGCCCAGCTCCTTCAGTTTAGCTGCTAAACTCTTATCAGGAGCCCCAGAGCCTTCATCACTGCCAGAGTCTTCATCATCAGACACCACCCTGCTCTTCTTTACCTCTGCACACACACCAAACCCACCATCATCATCACCATCATCATCATCATCAGACAGAAAACAGTGAGTGTGACGGCAGACAGGAAGCTCCACCTTTCTCTTCTTCCTCCTCGCTGTCAGACAGCACAGCCTTCTTCCT
Source organism: Botia almorhae (assembly GCA_036877575.1). Lineage (NCBI taxonomy): Eukaryota > Metazoa > Chordata > Actinopteri > Cypriniformes > Botiidae > Botia > Botia almorhae. The sequence continues at coordinate 11,739 of JAZGTJ010011539.1, forward strand.
CTTGACTGAAATCAAGAGAACGTACAGTCATCAGAGAGCTTTTACAAACATCATGATGAAACTTCTTCAGCTGCATCCTTTATTAAGAAACTGGTTCAAGAGGCTGAGTAACTGATATCTGCTTATTTTGAGATTATCTGATACAGCTGATAAGTTCATTGGATAGTGATTGTCAGGTTATATCATGTTATATTATATTCCCCCCCTCTCCTCACATCAGCCAAACAGAATACAAACTTTTTGTAAACTAATGTGCACTGATTATGCAGTGGGATTATGGGAATGTGTTCATTTTGGACCCTGGCACACAAACTCCAAAACAAAAGGCAGATAAAATCACAGGTAATAAACACACCAGGCTTGTCCTCTTCATCTTCATCATCGCTGTCCAGCACGTGTCGTTTGGGTGCCTCTTCCTGCTGACTCCCTGCCTCCTCCTTCGGCTTCTCCTCCTCCTCCTCACTGTCTGAATTCATCACAGCCTTCCACCTCCCTGTCTCCTTCCTCCCTCCATCCTCGTCCTCCTCATCAGAGGATCTGTGTGTGTTCTGTTTGGGTTTGTTCTCGTCTGATTCACTGCCCGCATCTGATCTTGGGCTGCGGTTCTTATCCTGCTCCTCATGGTCGGAGTCACTGAGGGGGCGGGGCTTCTCTTGCTCATGGTCGGAGTCACTGAGGGGGCGGGGCTTCTCTTGCTCATGGTCGGAGTCACTGAGGGGGCGGGGCTTNGGTCGGAGTCACCGAGGGGGCGGGGCATCTCCTCCTCATTGTCAGAGGTGCTTGTTCTTCTCTTCACGTGGGAGCTGCCCTCCTCATCATCGCTGTCTGCGGGTCGGGGCGGCTCAGGTTCAGAATCGCTCCCGTCTCCTCCCCTGCGGTTCTCATGATCCGAGCCGCTGTCCATGCTCTCCGACCTTCTGTCACAAGCACCGCCCTCATTATCTGTCCCATCATCCTGCACAAGTGGACCAATCAGATCAGTTAATGTGATGATGCGAAAAAAACATCAAATCAGAATGTAAATTTGACAGCATAAAGCAGATACAAAAACAGAAAAAAAGTCTTTAGGTTCAAGTAATCCATACATACTGTAATATACAGTATGTGACCAGAATCAGACCGGTCCAATACTGAAATCATCAGGATAAGAGACTTACATCAGACTCGTGCATGGATCCGGGTCTCAGATTCTCCTGCTCGTCCTGAACAGGTGTAACACTCCCGTCATCTGCGCGCGCAAACACACACACAAACTGCATTACAACACCGGGTTAATGAAGGAAACCCTGTAGGGGCGGAACCTGCCAGCAGCTGAGATCTCAGAGCACTAAACTAACTCACAGTGACTCAAGAGACATGATAAGAAATGGACGGATGTAGAATTCAAAAGAATGTGATCGTACGACTTTTTCTAGAAACCAAATAAAACATGATAACAGCAGGTTTAATTATAAAAGACACTTTGGTTGCGATACCTGAGCGCATCTCCTCGTCTTCATCCATCTGGGCTCTGGACGAAACCGCACCGGTTCAGCTGCACCCGAACACAGAACACAAAGTGAACTGATCTCAGATCCGTTATAAACACAAAACACAATCCGAACTGCTGTCAGATCCGGTATAAACACGGAACACAACGTAAACCGATCTCAGATCTGGTATAAACACAACACAATCCGAACTGATCTCAGATCCGGTTCTGCGGTATCCCGTTCTTCAAATCAGGTGAGATCTTTTGTCCTACAGAGTCTATGACAGCCCGCATGTGCGTTAACTAGTTAAATAATTATTGAATTACTGCTTGTTGATCATTGTCTGTTTTTCTTCTAAAATGGTGTCACAGTTCCTTTTAAGGGACGCATGTATGCAGACGCGCCGGCGCGCTGAAATGACGTGTACAAGGAGACGTCACAATGGAGGGGCGGGGACGCGCGCATAAACGTCTATATAACGCTTTACTTCTATATACAGTATATATAGGTCTATATACTGTATTATTCATAATTATTCTTAATTATCCATCTTAATATAGAACACATCTTAATATATAATATTATACGTGAACATTTTAAATAATATTGGAGGCGTTTCCATGTATGCTGAACACGTTTTTGATTGTTTGTCCATCACTAAACGCACACTGGCTTTGTAGAGGCATTAATAAAGAAGCACAATGCATATCTGACTACAAGATATTTGACCCAAGTACCATTGTATCGTTCTTCCTGCATCAGGCGTTGGTGGTATAGTGGTGAGCATAGCTGCCTTCCAAGCAGTTGACCCGGGTTCGATTCCCGGCCAACGCAAACATACATTTTACATTCTTTTAAAGCGTATCCAAACCAGTTTTCGACTGAAACACACATATTATTATAAATTTACTAGTGATTTAAACACTGTATGTAATTTATTTTATTCTCAGATAAATGCTGCTGGGATATGTATTAAATCACAGTTATAAATGAATTATTCTCTTTGTGATCAGTGAAACACCAAACAAAGCAGATGTGTGTAACAGAACTGATTTTAATTCTGAAAGTCTCACTGTACAGAAAGAAGGTATTTACATTCTTAAAGACGGTCTATGTACAGACATAAAAACAAGACAGAGATGGACAAACAGCTTCTCATGAACGCATTCAGTTATAACTTATCAATAAAATAAATATTTAACAGTCAGAGAGATCAGACAACATGACAGAGTCTGATCTGACAGCATTCTCTCACATCCTGATAGAGTGTAAGTTGTTTAAAGGTGGTGTCTGCATGTTTCATGTGTGAGAGATCTTAGAACATGTTCTGGTTAAACACAGAACATCATCAGCGCTTGACCAACAGGACAGTCACTCACTCGGCAAAATATCTTCTCCTTTAAAGTCTCAGTGTGTTTTCTGTGTGTACAGCATTTAACAGTGTTTCTACACAAGCATTATCTGGAACTGGCTTTAAAGAAAAACCACTTTTCCCAACTCAAAACTATTCCTGAAACCAGCTGCAGATGTTACTGTACATCTCCGCTGGAGAAAATGAAGCTGGAATCAGACAATGGCTGCTCTGTGAACAGTCACATGCTGGCACAGCACAGGCTGATATGTGATCTCTCAGAATACAGGTGGAATGTTGATAAAGGCCTCCATGAGCAAACCCTGCTGTTTAAACACACACACACACACACACACACACACACACACAGCGTGGAGTGTGTGAAGGGAAAGAGATTGATCAGGTGGGTAAGATTGATTGTCACATTAAAGCAGAGACCAGACCAGACCAGACCAGACCAGACTAGTGTTGTCTTTAAATTTCACTCTCGTCTCTTGTTTAAGTCTCATTTCTCATTTGGTCATTTCATCAAACAATCCGTCCATCTGCTCTCTGATACTGGTGTGATGCTTTCATGCTGATAACTCTTAATAAATCTCCCCCTCCCAGTTACTGGAACAGTTTTCCTCGCAATGATGATGTCACAAAGGCAGAGGGAGAGAAGGCACTATGATTGGTCGAGCTTTGTCAACATTGGTCCCTATGAGGTGGCAGGCTGTGTATGGCTGGTTTTAGTCATGACTAAGCGTTTGATTGGCTGGGTAAAGCTGCATCACGTCTAAATGAGGCATCTGATTGATAGCAGATTGTCTAGGCTTCGCTGGCACTACAGTTTGGACTCAAATCCCCGATACCCTGCAAGATCCGCTTCATGTGACCAACTTTAGTCACGCCCAGGTCCTGACACGAAAACACGACATTAAAAATATCTGTAACTCCCTCAAAGTTTCCTTTAAACAATTAGTTTCAAAATATCAAATGTCACACACACACACAGGTAATACCTTCAGGTCTCTCCTCTCCAGCTGAAGTAACTCTGGTCCTCTGATGTCGTGTCTGATGAAGATCTCTTTATACTCGGAGAGACTCAGCATCTCCAACCAGATGGCCACTTCATCTACACCCCACTGATACACTGTAATAAAAAACAAACATATTTTACACGCACACTGTTTTGACCCCTTTCTTACACACACACTGACCTCAGCACACAGACACGTCACATTATTCCTCTTCTGAGGTAGAAGGTCAGATGTTTACCAGGCATGCTGAAGGCGGCACAAGTCTCCTTATTTTTGTTGTTCTTGTCTTTCTTAAATTTGAGGCGGAATTTAGCACTGCGACTTCGCTTTGAGAAATCAGACAGCTGAATCTGTACACACACACACACACACACACACACATACACAGGGTTAGACTGGTATAAAGACAGCAGCAGATCCACAACATCTTGTTCATGTGCACACTGATGTTTGTGTGACCTCATCATCGGTGGGGTCAATGATTGGACTGAGCCAGCTGATGTCTGTCAGTTTGCGCAACTGCTGAGTGACAGACCCCAACGCACCAATCAGCTGCTCCCTCTGGGGGGGATCCAACTGCTGGAGACAGAGAGAGAGAGACGATAGAAATCAGAAACCAATCCTTAAAATAAATCTCTGTAAACATCTCAATTTTACTGTACAAATAAACAGAAACCTCATGAAATTTACATGTGATTGTGAAGATTCAGCATTCTGAACCTCTGCAGACACAAACCAACGTTATTAGCCATAACACCCCCCCAAACACACAACACACACACACCCAACACACACACACACACACACACACCCAACACACACCCAACACACACAAAACACACACAAAACACACACAAAACACACACAAAACACACACACCCAACACACACACACACACAAATGGGTGTGTTTTACTCACCAGGCACATCTTTCCAGTCAGCAGCAGTTCTGTCTCACTGTGTAAAGCTTTTACATCACTGACCATCTGCATCACCACATTACAGGTCAAACCCTACAGTACACACACACAACACAGTCATAATGAGCAGTTGTTATGATGTAATACTGAGCAGGTTGTGAGGGACAGGTGATGCAGTATCTCACCCCGCTGGTCTTGGAGTTTGCATACACCAGGTCCATGGCTTTAGAGCTGGCGTTGACCGCATGAGCCAACTCCTGCTCGATAGTGTGATGAGACTGCGCCACTTCCCTGATACTACACACACACACA
>JAZGTJ010011540.1:0-16813 GCA_036877575.1 Botia almorhae
TGAGATGTGGTTTTCAAAAGACAGATTACCGTCTAATATAACACCTAGGTCTTTAACTGTGTTTGCAGGGGTAACAGTGCAGCCTTCTATTTGCAGGTTGTAGCATTATATGACATTATATTTTTGGACCGATGTCTAAGATGTTATTATCAAGTGTGACATTTCTCTGAAAATTAGAACTTGCCAACCACCACAAAGAAACACCAAAACTGCTTGAGAAAAACTTTTCTTTCATTTTAGTATATTGGTACCTTTAAGAAACCCTCCAGACTGCCCTCTGTCCTCTATGCATCGACTGAGCGACAGAAGGCTCTTAAAATAGCAGAGGCCAAATCTCCTGTAGACCGAACAAGCATTTTGTACCACTTCCGATTCAGAAAGGTCCTGCCCTGTTTCTTTTATCATAGATCTTTAACAGCAGAACAATCAAGCAACAACACATGTTTCTGGAACACCAAACCCAACTCTCTTCATCACAGTACTTACGGTACGGGACACAATGGAAAGGAATTGCAGGCATGTGTTGTAGATGAACTCATTTGCTTATGAGCTTGTTTCTCTATCATTAAAATAGTACTTTAGATTGTTTCATTAGATTCTTACCACAATGTATGAGTCTTTTACATTATTCACCATACTAATCCTTTGATATCTCTGGGTGTGAACACACACAAAGATACAAACAGCATTGGAATTTATCTGAGAACATTTAAAGGTGAATCCATGTTCAAAGATTTAACTTAGCTGTCATATCATAGAAGATTTTCACATTTTCTGAGGAAAATAGGAGTGATGCTTGTGCAAAACCTGCCACTAGGGTGTTGTGGGAGGTTGCCAGGGTGTTGCTAGGCAGTTGCTAAAGTGTTATTGCTAAGGTGTTATTGCAGTTGCTAAGGTGCTTATTGGCCCAATAAAAGGTGCCCACCCCATTCTGGTCCCTAGACAGGACCTAAGTGAGATACACACTGTGACAGATGTCATAGTTCTGAACTCTGATCTGTACTTTAACACACACACAGTTTGAGAAGGTTCACATGCTACACGCTTTCCTGTTTAGTGAATAAAACAAAGTTCAATTGTTTTCGTCCAGGGCGATTTGCCTTTGTCTGAGATTGCATGACATTCTTAATCACTTCACATTCTCAAAAGCCACTTAGAGAGCCAAACATTGTCAGCAATAACATTGTGATTTGTGCCATTTATATAAGGTTGTTATACAATGTTTTCTTGTGAATTGTAATGGTGCAGGTGTCATGTTGATTAAAGATAGTTGAAAAAGCCTTTTCAAATATTATCAAGGAACGTATGAAGATTTATTTATTTTTTAAACGTTTTACATGTCATTTGTTTTAAGTCACCTTTGTTTAAAAACTCTACCGCCACCTAACACCAAAAAGCAGTACTGCAGCCTTCAGTCACTACACTGCATTAAGTCTGCTACTCAACCCGAGAGATTTTTAGTCAGTTTTTTCAATCGATCTGGAGGTTTGTGTTGGGTTCAGGTTTACAGCACTACCAAGAAAGTTTTAAATACATTAAAAAAAATTCTAAATATAAAAGAAATATAAAATTGAGATGCATATTCATAATGTACAGCACTCGCTTATACCGTTTTTAACGACTTTCACCTGACGTAATTTATATCCAGTGTATTTCTGCGTATCAAATAAGCAGTGCTGTTGTTCTCATGTTCAGCTTCTCTACCAAACAGTGACAAATAATTATTACAACTCACTGCTGTTCAAAGAAACGATATGAAAACGGGACACACTTAACAGATATACAGATCACTAGCTTTATTTATATTCCAGCTGACAGTCAAAATATAAAATATATTTAGTTACCAGGTTCTTAATCAAATAAATGATGTTTTCGTCTCCGACGAAATACACTGTACCCCAGCCCACCTTTTGTTGTGTAGCGTTATTTGTATTGATGTTACGTATTGGACAAAAATACGGACATTACGTCAAAGTAAAAAGAAATATAAAAATAAACTATGTTTGTTTTTAAGCGTAGACACAACTGACAGATAATTTAGCATAAAAGATAAATTATCGCTTGTTTAAGTGTCTCACTAAAACAGCTCCGATAAAATTCCAGCCACACTTTAAATAGTTCCGGATGGAAAACGATTTATTAATAATAATAATATTATTATTATTGAACATGTACATAATTCAGTAGAATAAAATATAAAGTAAAAACTAAATAAAAATACACTACTGGCAAATATCACATACCAACAAAACATGTCAGCAGCTTTCACGGTTTTACACATTGGTATAGTCATGAAATAAATGTCTAAAGGGGTAAAAGAAACACAAACAGATTTCGGATATTTACAAGATACTCGCGCCTGTATCTGTTTAAATGGCTTTGTGGACACGTGGTTGTTGGGTGTAGGTAATTAATTTGGTTAATAAGTTTGTTAAGATATTTTTATTTGTACGTGCATTTATCCGCTCCTCCATCCATGCATCTGCATACATCTTCTGCATGTGTTGCATTCCACCAGTAGAGGCCAGCACATGAGCATTCGCTCAAAGTACTAACCGACTATTACTAGTACTATTACTGCTGCTGAACCAGTATATGTTGGTTTAGTAGATGTTGTTTTGGCAGTTTTATTCAGATTTATAGTACCAGGTTAAACATTTTTACGTGTTTTAATGTTCTCCACAATAGACACACATTTGAAAAATAATCAGTTGTCTCACACAGCAATATCAGTTAAAAAATCATAAATGTTGTTTTTGTAGTTATAATTAAATGTTAATTTAGTAGTTACATTTAAATGTATAGTACCAGGGTTTAGGGTTTATGCTTACATTTTGACAGGTTTTTAATATCTGAAAAAGAATTAAGTGTCTCACATTGAAATATCAGTAAAGAATATGTACTAAAGATTAAAGATTTTCAGAGTTTAGGGCAGCTAATGTGGTCGCTTTATTGTGCTTTTTTAAGCATTGGTGCGCACAGAGAGGAACACAACATAGCCTATATAGAGTACCTCAAACAAACAAATAAACAAACGACATAGAGGAGCCGTAGAAAAAAATAGAAAAATATAACAGGTATGTTTAAACCCTGCCTTGGTATTTTCCTTACTCTGTCGACCCCTCTGACAGGCTGAGTTGGTTCAGTCCGGTATTTAAGTCGCTTCTTCATGCTTGGTCTGTACAGTGTGTTATTGTGCGATGCATCATTTACAGTGAGCGACGCGACACTCCTCCGCTGATGGGTTTACGAAGTGCTCTGCAACTTTAAACATGTCTTAAAACAGAATATAGATAATTGCAAACTGTTTTGAGGTAGAATTTATGCCCAATATACTTACTAGTGTAGATTTAACGCACTCTCCGTCGTCCAGCATGCTGCCTTGGAAGAAAAACAAGTTCGAGCTGATAGAGGAAGACAAGCAGTCCAAGCAGAAGGGCTATGCCGTGAGCTTCAACTACTCCGCGCTCACCTCCTTCGCCAAGTTCTGTCCCGAGAGCGCGCTCAACAGGGTCGGGAGCATGTTCAAATCCAAGAGCAAAAAGATCAAAATCACGAGCGAGGACCCCACGTACACGGTGCTGTATCTGGGCAATGCCACGACCATCCAGTCCAAGGGGGAAGGGTGCACGGACGTGGCCGTCAGCAAGATCTGGGGCAAAAGCGAGATGGGCAAGAACGGCACCAAGATGAAGCTGACCATCAGTTCGCAGGGCATTCGCATGGTGCACGTTGACGAGAAAACCAAGAGACCTGGACACTTATATTTGATGCACAGGGTCACGTACTGTGTCGCGGACCCGCGGCTCCCCAAGATCTTTGCCTGGATCTACCGGCATGAGATGAAGCACAAGGCGGTGATGCTGCGGTGCCACGCCGTGCTGGTGTCCAAGCCGGAAAAGGCTAAAGCCATGGCGCTTCTCTTGTACCAGACCTCGGCGACAGCCCTGGCCGAGTTTAAAAGGCTCAAAAGAAGGGACGACGCCAGGCACCAACAGCAGCAGCTGATAGGGGAGCAAACGATTCCTCTTGTGCCCCTGAGGAAGCTGCTGAACGGACAGTGTTACTACAAACCTCCGGTGGAGCGCAGCAGGAGCGCACCGAAACTGGGCTCCATCACGGAGGACCTGATCGGGGAGGAGGAAGAAGAGAAAGCGACGCACTTTGAGTGCGAGGATATTCTGGACAGTGACAGCGACTGTGTGATCAACGACAAGCAAGAACTGTGTCAAATTATCAATGATCTGGGCTCTATGAGTATAGGAAACGACGTGCAGACGCTAAGATCCGACCTGAGGGTGACTCGCCTGCTGTCTGGGGAGAGCACGGGCAGCGATTCCTCCATAGAGAGTGACCATGAAGTCCCGTCTGTTCCCAATGGCATTGCGGATGGAAAAATGCAAGACGTCAGCTGACTTTTTCGACAAATTGTAATTTATCTAGCCTATAATGACACGTGATGGGGGAAACGCGTTTGGGTGTTTCACTTGAAAGCGCACACTGTTTGGTTTACGGATTAATGGGATGCGTATTAAAATCTAGAGAGCTGCCTATCTAGACCTCATTTTTGGTCCACAAATGACGCACAGATTTATAGTAGATGGGTAGCTCGCTAGGTTTTGAGTTCACCTGACTCAGAATAACCCAAAATACTGTCTAGGTAAGCAACTCACTAAATATTAGACTTTTGGACATTGGAACAATAATCCCTCCGTTGGGGACCAGAGTCGCTCTGCGCAAATAAAACGCTTAAAATCTCTGCTTAACCTCCCAACAGTGCAAGAGATTTTAGGGACGATCTTGTTTACCTAAGTTTTCCTCAAGGAAATGCTTTTAAAAACAAACACAACTTTCCTTTCACGAATGGATGGATAGATGAAGAATCTAAATCTGAACAATGAGTTACAAACCTCGTACTGTGGTGGAATTCAAATAAGTGTTTGTTAATATTTATGTGCGAACAATTGTTTTCATATAAATGTTCTTATAGACAAAAATGTTATCTTTGCTGTGCAAAAGAGAAAGTGTCCTGATGTACAGAGATGTGTGTAAATTAAAATACAACATGTGTAAACCGAATGCATTATTTTTAAGACCGTGATTTGATTCTGTGAACACCAATAAAAATGTAAACACATTTCGAAGTCTGAACACCAGCTAATTTATAAACCGAGCAGTATTGTAGGTCAGATGGAAATAATTGCAGACAGGCTCTTGAACTGAATCTGTCACAAGCTGTTGTATAAACGCTCACCGCTAATAATATTATCAGACTGTCTGTTTGTACGTACATAAATACAGACGGCTTGCAGTAACACATTACCATCTGCAGTTAAATGTACTTGACTTCCCGTCACATGAGCACATTCCCTGCGGTGAGTGTTATAAACATTATAATACTCGCGGAGATGAAACCATCTACAGCACTGACACAGTTCTTCATCTAACTGCAGTTGATGTGCTTTGTTTTCTTCCTCAAGACAAGGAAGCACGTTAAAAAGATTCGAGACAGAATGACTGTGAATGTCAGATTTAAAGGTGCAGTGTTTTAGGAAATGTAATAAGTTTCCATCATGCTTTCATCCTCTTAACTTCAGGACCATAAAACGCTTTCATGTCCACACGTGACACTGCACACTTTGACAACACACGACTCTTGCTTTAAACAACAAATGCATGTATACAATACAATTAGTCTATATGCAGGCAGATAATGTATAACTGGTGTGTTTTTCAATTAATGTCCCGTTGCTCACCTATGGATCTTACCAATTGTATATAATTCTTTAATGCTCAGAGTTAAATGCACCAAACATAACAAAATAAGCAGGTAATTTACCATATAAACTTTATTCAAAGTTGATTTCAATTATTAAGTGTTAGCCAGTAAATTTAATAAAACAAAAAATCAAGTTAGAGAAGAAATTGTGTGTCTGATTATCTGATCTCTCCAAACAGCAAACAGAAGCATAGACAGACGGATTTTTAATGTTTAATCCATCATTGTCTATGGCACTTCATTAGAAAACCTATAAAGAATAATTGATTTTATGCTTCGTGCATGAAATTGAATGAGAAGATTGGAATGTGTCAGTGTTAATAAATACAAACAGGAACAGGAAGTGGTTTTAAAATGTGCTTCCAGTAAGTGAAAAGCTTCTGTTATTTCTATGGGAGGTGATGATGTAGCCTCAGTGTAGCTGTTCTGATCTGATAGGTTTGGTGCAGACATGAAAACAATATGCACTTCAATAATTCATGCTGTTGTTTAAAGTCATGCGGCCTCACAGGTAACAGTCTCCTGTTACACCTGTCCAAGAAAAGAATGCTCACCCACAATCGCTCTCTCTCCCCCTTTCACATACATACATACACAGTTTGGCATCACATTTTGGGAAGGTGTATGTACACAAGTCTTAACTGTGTGACGTCACTACAAAAACTCACAGTGGCAATTGTTTGATATTTCAACATGTGGGTTACAGCATTTCAACAAACGCTAATTTGTGTATTTAATAAGTAGGGCATGACACAGAGCACTACCGTGACCCTGATGACTCATCAGAGAAAAAATGACATAAAACGTTTGGATTTAAAAGTTCTTTTTTTAAAACACGGGTTTATTTACTTTTGCAAACATTCAACAGAAAATATACAGAGAGAAATAAAAACAGACAGACAGACAAATATTACAAAAATGCATTAAGCATCAGTTTCACACAACAGAAAAAAGTGACAGGAATTATCAAGGTGGCTTTTAGACAACAATTATTACCACAGTGTCAGAAAACTGGGGAAAAATAACATATTTCACCCACAATCATGTCTCAAGAGGAGATAAAGATTAAAGTGTTGCATCTGTCAGGGCTGCATGCTCACCACCGAGCTTCCAAACAAAACTGTCATTATCAAAGTAGAGGCAAGAGTGCAAGCCAATGTTATCATAGGGTTCTTAATGTGGGTGGTTCCAAAACATGTGTATGCAGTCACACCGTTTGTCATTTACTTCCACTTCCTGTCATGTCCACCATTTCATGAGACAGTTTCATCACCATAGATACAGCTCATGAAAAATGAACGCCAGTGGCCCAACGCAGACGCCTCCTCTCTAAATGTTTTCCACACACAGCTCCCACAGGAGAGCAATACATTTCAGTACAGCTATTTTAATCCTTCCACTTACATACAGGAAATGGAATAATAACAGGGAAAACAGGAAAACAAATCACAAGACACATTCCAATCACACACTCAGATCGGGAGATTTCATGGAAATAAATTTTTTTCCTCATTTTTAGCACGGATTTATATGTTGTGAAACTGCATTCAATACAGTACATCTTAAAAGGGGAGAAGCAGCTGCAATTTTAGATAATGTCATACACTCCATCAACTTTTGAAATCATGATCTGAAGTTGCTTTTCACTCATGCACTGTTGATAAAGGCTTCTTCTGAACTACATTTCCCATGATTCTCTGTGCGTGCATGAAAATGATAAAATACACGTTTGCTCTTCATTTACTGGCACTGAATATAAAATAAATCAATTCATTGAGTGTTTTTAGACAAAAATCAGTTGAATAAATTTGTTTGACTAGTTCCTAACTTGTCAGGATCAAGTGCCACAAGGTACAGTGCCACACACATAAACCATGTCCAGACAGCAACACACCACCTTGTCATGGTGCACACCCAAACCGCAGCAGATAAGTATCTAAAAACAAGACAAAATCATTTACAGTGCTCCAAAACATTAAACAGGTACATTTTGGCTAATACACTAATGAACTGTTTAAACAGCAAAATTCCTTTTTTATACAGCTGAGGATAAACTCAAACTGCAACTTTTACCTTTGGTTATCTATTATTATTAGTTTCTGAGGATTAACCGAACAGTTTTATTTCTCCACCTAAAAATAACATTTCAAAGGTTAATAGGTAGTTCCACTGCTTTGATGTGCTTGTTTTCACAGGGCTGCTAACTCAGTAAAGGCAGGTGGGAGGCTGTTATGATGGAACAGACTGATGGAAATCTCTGCGTACCCATCAGAGACTAGTTTTTTAGGGTTTGGGTTTTTCCTCTGCAGTCTGCTTTTATCACACCATGTAGAGAAACATGGTTTCATAATTGTGGTCTGATCATGCTAAACTCAGAGCTTACAGAACTGGCTTGCACAGACATCTTGAAGCCTCATTAGCCACTTGGGTGTTAACTCACAGTACCAGTCAAAAGTTTGGAAAAAAGTTTATTAATATCTTTTCACATTCTAGAATAATAGCAAACTCATCAAAACTATTAAATAACACTAATGTAACTTTGGGAAGTATGTTGTTACTAAAGAAGACTGAAAAAAATTAAACTAGGTTCTACTGTAAGCATGATATATAGTCACTCATTGCCTAGAACGTACAAGAATGTTTTCTTGACATTTTATCACCCAGTTTTTAAAGGAATCATCCTTTTTAAAGAGTTTTGAAGGAGTTTTACTCTATCCTCCGCTCTTATTGGCTGCTTTTTCTTCATTTTCTGGTCCAAATCATCAATTATCATCAATTCCAGCTTTCCTGTAGCTCAGTGGTTAGAGCATGGCGTTAACAACGCCAAGGTCATGGGTTCGATCCAAGGGATTGCACATACTCAATGTATAGTGATCAATGTGTAGTATAATGCAATGTAAGTCGCTTTGGATAAAAGCGTCTGCCAAATGCCTAAATGCAAATTTTTAAAATAAAATTTTAATAATAATAAGTTCTTGTAATAATTAAGTACATATGTTAGCAAAAGTCTACCCTGAAATACCCCTAAATGTATTCCAGGACATTTTTCAAAGCAGCGTCACTGTACTCATATGTAAATGATGTTTACATTAACAGTGTCACTATGAAGGCAGTGAAATGAAACATACAGTAAGTTATCTCATTCCAAGCTTTGATGTAGTGCTTCAAGTGAAGGTACAGTAGCTTCAGTCACATGGTTGCAGACATGTTTACAGGAAAACTAAAGAACGCTCCTCAAACTCCTCCAGGAGCTACATTGTTCAGAAATTTTCCGTCGCCGTTGACATCGGGCGACACAGAGGGAGACGCAAATCTCCATCACTTCCTTCCTCTTTCCTTTTAATTCACATTTCCTGTGAACTTTGAAGACAAACATTCGCAAACTAAATCTGACAAAAAGCAGAAGGACGGCAAACACACACGCGCACAAACACGCAGGGGTGTGTATGTAGGTGTTTCCATAACACAAGCACATGATGGAATATTTAGCGTGTGAAAATCAGGACAACGCCACCAGACGGGCATGTGCAGCTCAAGTTATCTCTCACACTCCACATAAACAAGCTCATTTATTCAGCATGACAGTCGTGATCTTCGGCTGTTTTCCTGAACTGCCCCAAACGAGTATGTAACCGGTTTGTCCCCTTATATAAGAGCAGAGCGCCTGTGAGCTCTGAGCACAGAACTCAGACATTAAAGCTATGTGGAATATCAGGTATGACTTGCAAGAACTGCAAGAACTCAAAAAGGTTCTTGCAGTATCTTTTGTGGAACTTTTTTTAATGTTATATAACATATCAAAAATGTCATTTTTAAGTTATTAGTGAAACATTTAAAAAATGTTACAGAATTAAAAAATGCTTATGAATAACGTTTTTATAAACAGGCGATAATGTTAATACAACCCCCAAACCCCCAAAACACGGGACGCTCTGAACCTTCTTACATCATCCAATATAACATTTTTAACACTTTTGTAACGTAATGGAAACATTAAGGAAACATTCTTACATTCTTAAATTGTTATCTGGATATAGTTGTTTGCATTCAAAATGTTAAATGTAAAGATAACGTGGATGTTGCATTTGAAAAACATTTTACATACTAACATACAAACCCAGATGTACTCTACTAAGTCTGTAGAGGACATGATGACTAGACAATCAGGTTTTCAGAGAAGTGTTTATGCAATACTATGTCAGATTACTGTGGAAAGTGATAGACTGCAGGGCCGTATACAGTATGTGGACGCCTCCCTCTAATTAATGGGGTTTGGATATTTGAGTTCCACCTATTGCCAGAGGTGCAAAAAAAAGCATGCAACTATGCCCTCCCCTTAAACAAACATGGAACAGGGTGTGTGAAAGACCCTTTCTGCACAAAATGAGACTCACAAAGAAAGGATTCACTCATTATGGTCTTGAGTGGCCTTCACACATAAACCTCATCTTGGATCAACTTGAACGTCCCACCATCCAAACATGACTGACCTCACTGAAGTTCTTGTGTCTGAATGACAGCAAACACCCACAACCAATCCTCCAACATCCAGTGGAAAACTCTCTCAGAAGAATGCAAGATGTTCTGGCAGCAAATAGAGGACCAAGCTCCAAAATAAATGTTCACCAAGCACATACAGGTGTGCTGTGCAGGTGTCCACAAACCTCAGGCCATACAGTGTAGGGCTTACATCCTCACCTGGCTTGGAGGGGTCATAGGCAGGTCAAACCGAAGCTGAACTTTCTGTTCGCCATCCCTCACATTCTCACCTGCAGCCCTGGAGCACCGAAGAACTTCACCTCATACTTAAACTTCACCTTTCCTTGAAGCTGCTAGTACACAAGCGCATCACATAACATGCACGCAGACAGTGCGGTCTTTAAACACATTCTGTCTCTGAATTTTTGAAACGGAACAACCAGAACATTTCAATGCTGTTTCTGTGTTCTTCACAAACAGAAGGATTTGTGGGTAACGAGATTTCTGTTGATTCTGGATCATCACGCTGTCAATGTTACTACAGAGCTGAGGCATCTGGTGGATGCAATGTAGACACACTTGATCCTGCAGATGCACAACAGATAAGACGAGCAAACCGTGAGAACTAAAGACAAAACCTGCATGACCGCATTCATGTTCTCAAATTAGTGGAAAGTCATTGTGTCAATGTTACTTCTAATGCAATTATCTAATAATAGGCATGAAAACACAGAACCAGACCCGTTTACAATCTGCATATGAAAGAATCCACAGAAAGTTTCACAGCTTTCCAGGAAACTCAGATGCTCATGATTCTTTATCTTCTACATACGTGGCATGTCTGTTGACTTCTCTTAACATGACCAAAAATGTTCTTTTAGTAACGGTTGTAGATTTTTAAAATGTTTTATATCATATATATCAGAAACATTATTCTTAAGTTGTTAGTGGAACATTTTAAAAATCTTATCAAATTAAGAAATATTTGAATAACGTTCTTATAATTAAGCAAAAAGTGTTAACGCAACGTTCAAAATACTGGAAGTTTTGAACAGTCCTAGTCACTTAATGGAAACGTTAGAAAATCGTTCTTACAACGTAAAATTGTTAGATGGCTGCTCTGGTTGGTCATTGTTTGACGCTCCCGGGGCTGTACACAAATTCCTGATTCACATGAAAAGATCAGAGGAAGACAGAAAGTAAAAATGAAGGAAACTCAAAGCCTGCAGGAGTTGAAATGAGGTTGTCAGTTCTGCAAGAGGGACTGATGAAAAACAGGAAGGACAGAACAAGCAGCGGAAATGAAGGAGATAAACAGGTGTGATAACAGACAGCACAGGCGCCAAGACATGCAGTTTGGAGTGGATTCTCTCGATTATGGGTCTCATGTCCCATAATCTACATGCTGTGATACAGTATCTGTAGTTTATGATCACAACAGACTGAACGCTGAATGATATTAGTGGAAGTCTGAACTCTTATTAATACTTGATTCTGATGGGCCAATACCAGTCAAATGTAATTGTATCGTGGCAGTATGTCGTGTAATTGACAGGCAATGATTTTCTAGTGTATATAGCTGAGCTAGTCTCACTTATCACTTTATGATCTCTTTTTTGTCAGATAATAAATCTATTTTTGCATGTTTAAATATACAATTAATATTTCATGGCCATTTATTTATTTTAGGAAAGTATTAATTAAATAGTATCTCACAGCTTTTCACAAACTCTTTATAATCAGGTTTATAACAGCTAAAACAAAGTGTATGCGAAGTAAATGTTATCAGTCAAACACATGAAAATCAGCTGTTAGGTTTTCTCACATTAAATGTGTTTTCTCTGCCCTGCAGCACTGCCACAGGAAATGAAATATGTTTACTCCACCACTGAAATTACACCAACGCGTGGCTCACATTTGTTCGTTACAGGCCATAATTTTTTAACAGTCTCTAATGCTTCCTCTTTTTGTGTCTAGCCCTGGTTTTGTACCTCACGCATTCTGAAATACTTCAGTCACTAAACAGTGCGTAAACAGGAAGTCAGTCTGAAGGTTCGAGGGCTCTGGGGAGGACCTGAGGGTGAGCAGAGATCATGACCAGCAGCGGCGGAGGGGAAATTAGCCGACAGCTAGCGGCTAGTCAGATAACAACTGATAGATGGCTTCAGATCAGAGGAACATCAAGGAAACAATGGCTCTGAAAGTTGATTTAACATCGAAACAAAGGCATTTTCCAAATGAGAGCTATTAGAGAATGAGGGACAGATACTGTTGGGTCAAACAGTTAATCAGGTCTTTTCAGATGTCATAAGGGTTTGGTGGTTATATTGTAAGTTTAACACAATGAAACTTACAATGGGTTGGCTAAAGTTTTCCACGTGCTTTTAAGTATTTTACTTAAGCATGGTTTCATTGTGATGGCAGGGAGGGCCTGGCTGATTTACTGACCCAAGTCAAGAGTCAGGTCAAGCCTTAAGTCTCCCTCACACACACACACACGTTTTTAGATGTGATCTTTGGGACAGACATACTGTACGTCACTTCAAAGTGATGAAATCTGATCTGTTTGTTAAGATAGTGTGGTTAATAACTGCTGTATCTACAATGTCTGTCACAGTCATAATATAGGCATAATGCTAAAGCTAAAGAATCAAGAGAATCTGTCTTTAAATAGACTTGAAATCTTCTGCCTCTACTTATGTGCATCATAATGTCTCACTGGGGTGAACTTACAAACAGCATGACATGACATCAGCATTTTATGCACCATGCATACACTGAGTCTGAACCCTACACAGAGACTCAAAGCAGCTTCAGACAATATTTGCACACTCTGTCATACACGTGTCTCAAATCTGATCTGACCGTCTAGACTGAAATGCATTCCAAAAAAATCTGATTTTAAGATGATTTCAAACTACTGTATTAGTACATACTGTACTCATACACTGTATAGATGCGAATCTGCTTGAATCGGTTCTGTATAAACTGGATTTATTTAGATTTGTTTTCCTGTTCAGACTATAAAAAAGAAACGGATCAGAAGAGAAATGCTTGATACAAACAAACAAATAAATTCAGCTATTTGCTACCTCTCAAAAAACTTCTCTTTCATCTTTCACTGGCAAAAATCACATCTCTCCTTCACAAGTATGTAAAATATTTTGTATCAATTCAGAAAGCAAGTCACACCGCAGGGCCTGAGTGAACCATCCACATATTTAACAAGCATGACTCACGTCTATTAGTTCATACTCCTATAATTATGTAGTTCAGATTCACACATGCTTTATTCAGAAGTCACCCTTTATGTTGCAAATAAGCTTCATTTTTACCAGTGTGACAGGTTCCGGCACCTGGACAGAGGGAAGCGAGGAAGACAATGCTGAGATTTCTTAGATTGTCTTAGAAGTTTTATCTGTCTCAGGTCCATGGAAGTAAATCACACGCATTTACGCCCATTTCACACGTGCGGCGAGGGCAAGAGACATTAAGTTTACACACCTTCAGATTATCACACACTTCTGTCCTACCTGCCCGGCTAACAATTTCAGCTTGTAGGAATGTTTTCAAAGTTATTCAAACTTTTTTTAATGATGTAATGTTTTCAAAAAGTTCCACTAACAAGTTTTTGATACATAATGTTAGAAAACGTTACTACTAACGTTACAGCAAAAAACTTTTTGATAACACTGAGAGAACATATAGAAAAGCTTTAATTTAAGACAATCACTCAATGACAAGACACACGAGTCTGTCAATCAGCCCAATTAAAAGTTTTTGAAACATTTTAGCTGTTTAGCACCACCAAACATGACATAATTATGTCCTTGTTTTAGGAGCTGTAAACAAATAATCTTAAAAACTCACTTTTTTTAAAGGAGGAGATTTACATGCCCCACTAACCTTGAGTAATCACTACGTGACTTCCAACACAATCTCGTACACTGTTGCATTGTGGGAAATTATGGCCCATGTAGCTGGCACAAAGGATGACTGACAGAAACATACTTTTAACTTCCACTGTGGCCTATATGACTAACTTCGATTATGCCTTTGAATGAATCATGGAGAACAACACACACAAAATTCCAGTAAGAGAACACAGAGCGCATAAATGGAAGTAGAGTTATTGTTTTGGGATGAATAAAATGGCATCATGGCCAAAGGAAGCAGACATGGGAAATGCCCTCCACATCTGCCAACATTTCCAAACAATAAGAACTAAACCTGACTGGCTGTTTGTAGCCCCTGCTGGTTTTCACACTAACACAGTCATTAACTTTTTCCAGCGGTATCCAAAATTTGATATGTAGCTTATGTAATAACGGAAAGGAGGCACAATGTTTGATTTCGGGAAGCAAAGTCGTCCTCATGGCGAAAGTGAATCTAACAGTCAGCAGAGTTATTTAACCCTCCAGCGGAGAGTTATAAAGTTACTCTTCCACAGTAACAACCTGGGTTGAACTGTCCCTGGCAGCCACTACTGGTACAAGCCTGGGCTTGACCTGCGAGTGTGAACTTTTGTTTCACACCAGAGGCACCAAGACAGGAATGACGTGATGTCACATTTGGTTACGCATGAGAGTTTGAGTTTCAGTGGTATAAATATGTCATACACAACTTAAAGTTCACAGTTAAATCTCCAGCACACACACAGAGAGACAGCTGCAGGAGGGGAACAAATCCATCACCACCTGTTACATGTGATCAATTCCTACTCTGCACACAAGCCTGAGAAAGAGTGCAAGATTTAAACTGGAGTTTAGTCTAATACTGCTGTAAATAATGGCTGAATTTTCCTTTCTGGGAGAACTAAGCGGTTAAATTCCTTTGAGAGATGATTTTGAAGTTTAAACGTGTACATGAGCTCTCGGAACGTATAAAACATTAGAGTTAAAGGATCCGCAGGCAGAGCAAGAGCGAGATTATCTGGTAATGAGCTCTGCCAGTGTCTCTTAACACTGTAAGCCAAGACTCCTCACTGAGAGCCATCTGTAACATCACAGGCTCTCACATGCAAAAAACAAGTGGGTAGCTGGTCTCATTTTATTCTCATTTAATGTTGGCTAATGCCCTCTAAAAGTTCTCAAAATAGCTCTCTGAGTAACATTAGTAGAACATTTTTTAGTATTAGTAGAATGTTTACGTTGAACGTAATATCATATCATATACATCGAAAAACTTTATTCTTAAGTTGTAAGTGGAATGCTTTGAAAATGTTACAGAATTAATAAAATGTTTAACTTTCTTAATCAAGTAATATTGTTAATACAACGTCTATAAATTGGTCATTTTGAACATTCCTTGAACATTCAAAATAACATTTTTAATACTTTTGTTACTTGGAACGTTAGTGAAACATTCTAACAACCTAAACTTGTTAGCTGGCATATCATTCTTTTCTTTTTTGATTGATGTCACCTAGACTTGGTTCTGTTATGAAACGCTCCCTTTTAATCATCCAATCAAATTTTGAAGAATGAAGTCATGCCCCGCCCTACATTTTTTACTGTGGAATATTTGTGTATATATAATATATAATGTGTAATCTAGAATGGTTACATTAAGTATCAAAAGGGGTCAAACACAGCTCAATGTTGAATTTTAAATATCGATTCGCATCACATTAATATATCTGAAAGGTGTTTTGATTGAGGCAAGCAGAGTTTGTCCTTGAGAAAAAAAACAAAAATGAAATGACATTTCATATCCACCTGAAAACTCATAAGCAAGATGTATCAGAACAAGTAAAGTTTAGTTACATAAAATCACATAACTGGGCTGTTTTGACCTCCAGTAGGAACCCTTTGGCTATCTAAACAGACGGTGTTTCTTACACATTTAATCTCTGCACTCTAGGGTTAATATTTCAAAAGATCAGCCTGCCACCTTAAAAATCTCATTATATGATTCTAATTGCATTTAAAGTTCTTTATTTGGATATGAAAAGAAACAAGCTAATGTTCTTGGCCACCGCTACCCTGCACGGGATGATGTAATCCGCTAGAAGTGAGAAACAGCTATAAAATATTTCACATGCCGTCTTTCTGCCACAAAGCTGCTCACAGTATTTGTGTAACAGGTTCTTTAAACCCTGTTTGAATAAATACATCATCGTTGGGCCTTATTAACTCCACACTGATCTATTCTCCATGCTTATGAAACACACACACACACACACACTTTATTACTATATTACTGTCATCAGAGCGGCTCGACACTTTACACACTCGGAGGGATTTCAGAGCTTTGAGATAATTACAGGCTTCGAGGCCATTATAGGCTTAACTGTAGCGTGTAACTGAAACACATAAGCAAATCTCACAGAGTTCCATCCCCTACAAAGTACACAGAAACGCACTCTGCTGATATTTGTTATGATACAAACATATGTCAAATGCTTATGTCATAGTGCTTTGAAAAAAAACATGATACTAAGTGATTACTTTATTCCATTAGCATGATATTTAAGTGGTATTCCGCAGAAATAAACACAAAACAATATAATAAAATACAATACAGTACTATACTATGCTATGCTATGCGATATGA
>JAZGTJ010011541.1:0-16810 GCA_036877575.1 Botia almorhae
ACCAATGGGAATAAAAAGCCAATCACTTCTCATTTCTCTGTGAGACAGAATCTGAGCTTCAGGGAGACAGTAAGGAGCAGTGTAGACCTCTGTGACTGCATTTGGCTGACTTTCCTCGAGAGAAGGCCAAAGGTATTTTTTGGAGTTAGCGTCATAA
Source organism: Botia almorhae (assembly GCA_036877575.1). NCBI lineage: Eukaryota > Metazoa > Chordata > Actinopteri > Cypriniformes > Botiidae > Botia > Botia almorhae. The sequence continues at coordinate 158 of JAZGTJ010011541.1, forward strand.
ACAATTTCACATAAACACAGCTAAACACAGTAAACGATTTTTACAGGAGTCTGCAACCAAAGATAAACTATTAAGTGGATACAAGTGCAAATTTGGGTCAATGTCCTAACTCTGTTTAATATTAGTTTATTAACGACTCATAGAAAAGTAGGGGAGACTGTGGAGTATTGTTAACATTGTCAGTTCAACCAATTAGAAATAAGTCACATGGATAAAATTATTATTGTATATGACCACCATCCTCACAATTGTAATTGTTATCTTATTAATACTAATTGTAGGAATTGAGAGGACAAAAATGGATATCCAACACGTTGACATGTTCACATGTGACACAATGTTGACATGTATTGTACATATACTAGTAAAAATAAACTAATATCACAATAAACCAGATGGGGAGTGTAAACACTCTTTTTCATTGTACTTGGACTTGAACTGCACAAAATAGGACAGTGTTTGCCACAGTTGTATATTTTTATATGTGTTTTCCACATGTGTTTTAAATAAAATATAATACATAAAATATATAATAAAAACATACGTGTTAACATTTTAAAATACAAAATGTAAAAGGTACTGAAAAAGTAACTAAATTCATGTACAAAATTTTAAATGATTTGATTAATTTACAACACTTACTGTTCTCCCCTATAAATATAATACAAATCTTTTTTGCTTTAAAACTACTGTATGAGTAATATACAGGGAATTATCACATCATTTGGAATTCTGGCTTATTATGAGTGTGTAAGCTAATATCATTTTTACTGTTTGCCTTTAATCAAATTTTCCGAGAACTCCCACCGATTCCTAAAGAAAAAGCCAGAAAATGTGTTGGAAGTGGAAACCTGAGAGGGAATAGTTAAGTAAAAACTGGTTCACAATGGACACTTTGTTGCTGATACATCTGTGTACTTCCAGACCTAGAGTAACTAATTGAATTATTTTTATTGGCATTAATGCTTGTTTAGATCGCTGCAATTTTTCAACATTTCTATTGGTTTGTCCAGAGGGCTTTAAGGTAGATGTTGCTATAGCTTTCATTTAACAAGCTTTGATAAGAGTATGTGTTGTCACAAACATGTTAAAAAACAGGTTAAAATTAAACAAATAAATTAAAATGACTGTACCTACATGCACATTCAAGGTCCTGCCAGTATTGTAATTGGAGTTACTCTGTGTAATTTTTCACTGTCTGTCTGTTTAGTTTAGTCTTGTTTAGTTAAACTAAATCTCTGCCCATGGATCATAAACTGTCATCTCAGCAAGATTTATTACAGAACACTTTGCCAAAAAAAAGGATACAGCCAGAAATGACACGGCTACACATTGCTGTTGTCTCTATGGACAGTGTCCTCTCGAGATAACGTCAACAACAACAGTCCTGCCCAAACCACAACCAGCTGTTACTGGTTGACCTTCTCTCCCTTTGCCTGCCTCTTCCCCATCATCATCCACAGGTAACACAAAGTTCATCACTAGATAAACTGATCCAGGGAATTGCAACTATATTATTCCAAAGTTGAACCAAATCTCTGGAAGTAGAGATCCGGGACTGCAGATCAATGTGGGCCTGGTAATAGCAACATATTTACTTTGCTCATAAAGTCCTTACTAATTTAATCTGATTACAGTTTAGACCAGTAGCTAACTAGTACAGATCTGTATTGGATCACATTCAGTAACTAGTGAGACCTAGTGCAAGAACTAGTGAACTGGAACCGAATCTTGGTTCTGTAGGATCAGCATAGTCATAGTTGGATCAAGCAACCCTAACACTGTTCACAAGGTAGTGTGTATGAAAGTAAATGTATACCTATGAAACAGGTCTCTGACACTCTAAGAAGGATTTATTCAGTCCTCTGGTAATCATTAAATGTTTTGAACCTGCAAGATACCCAAACTAATGACATGCTCTTCTGTTCACTTGGCTGTCACACAACATCTTGCACATATTAAATACTTAAGTAAACCTGGTTGTCTGGTGTGACTTGTTTAATTCTCCTTGAATGTAATTTATTTGTTACTCTGCACAGGAAGACAGCTGTGTACGACACTGACACTGCGTTCCATTCGATATCGGATGTGGGATATTCCAGCTCAATATTTCCGATCTCTTTTCCGTACCGGAGAGCTTCATTGCATGATGTTTGTAAGATGACTTAAAAAGAAAAACATCCCAATGCTATCATTAGCTCTGCAGGTGTTCGGTTGTCAACAATGAAGTCTCCTAGCAACCAAATTGTGGAGGATAAATGATCTTGGGCAGTGCTAGCATTTGCTCTGCAGGTGTATCAACACAGAGGATCATTTACCATGTTTTACACACCTGCGTCTTCAAGTGTTATTATGTAGCATAGTTTTGTAGCGTAGCATTTTATTTGTTTACAGGAAAATGTTTATCATTGCGCCACACACACGTATCTGCAAAATCTCATTTTCAGACTCCCGTTGTAGTCGAATATGAGGAATTCTGTTGCACCTTTCTATTTAGGAAATTAGAAATTCCTTTTAGTTAGATGGGATGCAACACAAGCCCAGCTGCTAGACTGACCAATTCTGTTGCTTATTAAAAAGCTGTTGTAAATTAGAACATCAAGCTTATTACATTCTATTATAATGTAGACGGTCTGGATATTATGTTGTATGATCTATGCTTTCTGAAAGGAATAATGATGGTATGATAATAACAGTACTAACCTAAAAAAACAGACCTCACCTAAAGTTTATTGCAATAAAGAACTTACACAAATGATGGGGAAAGCTGTCACATGTTTTAAAAGTTAAATAGTTTTATACAATTTCCATAACAAATTTTACTGACCAAAGCAATGGTTTTATGTTTTAAATAACCATATGGTTTTATAACTTTATATAAATTCATATTAATGTTGTTGTTTTTGTAACTCTTTAGTGTTTCATAATTGTTTTACTGTTTAAATTTGACTGGAAATCCGGGCCATGTTGTCACAATTATGTTGTCACAAAAGCTGAAAAAGATGAAGTGTACATTTATCTTTTTCCCTGGTAATGACTGTAAAAATGTAAAATCTTTTTCATAAACATACCTTATGTGTTTAAAATTTAATTGCTTTTCAAATATAAACATACATACAAAAGTACATAAATATTCGCCATTTGTGTTTTGTGTGGCTTAGTATTTATCATTTAAAAAAACGATCAATGTTCTGCACATGCTGCTACATCACGTCACTACAATACTAAAAACGAACAACTAACAAAGCTACAGCTTCAGTGAGATCACGTTGACGTTTCTTCTCACAATGAGAACTTTGTTTTTGGTCTCATTGTTTAGAAGCTGATGCTCATTAAGGGTCTCTAGGGTGCCGGTCATCACACTGAAGCATAACCAAATCACTGAAGACGCACAACATGATTGAAAAGAGAAGACAACACAGTATCAGTATTTACAATAACTGTGTGAAGCACCATGGTAACAGAGTAGGAAAAGAGGCATATTGTCTTGGCTCTGTACAGGTGTGTTTCCTCTGCCATGTTGCAGCTCAGAACTCAATGGTTTGTTTGACAAATCTTGTACATTTATTATGGGTAGGTTGAAGGATTAGCCATGACACCCGGTAGACAGTGCCAGTGCCTTTGGGATCATAGTTTATTTACAAGATGAATGTGCACTGCAGTACAGAATTTACACACACAGTAGTAAAAAATCTCTTCTGGTAGTCAGTACAACACATCACATATCTGTAGCTACTCGCGGGTGAATGCTAGATTTATTACAAATGCTTGTAAATAACTAGAAAGTTCTAAATCGCTGATGTTAGCAAGCAGCAACAGTTTCTTTAGTGTTTAAAGTGTCAGGGATTTCAGTTCATTTGAATTCATGTGATGTGTAACAGCTACAGTGTAAAGCTTAATGAGTATTGTTAATCTATATCTTTTAAAAGCACTGCATAGATACTTTGTGTGTTCAGCAAATAGGCAAGCATACCATTGAACATTTATGCATTTAGTAGATGCGTCTGTAGGTTGTAAGAAACCTGCAGTGCATTCCAGTACATTTTTCATCTGTACATCAGCGAACCCATGACTTTTGTGCTGTAAACACAATGCTCTACCAGTTAAGCTATGAGTATACTTTGTGTTCTTGTGTATTTGTAGTATGTCCCTGTGTTCTCTCTTACATTGTTTATATTATGTAAACTAATGCATATTCCAATTGGCACTGTGTTCTTACTATTTAAAGCATGCAAAGTTGCATACTGTGTGTTGTAGATTGTGGTCTAAAATCTGTGGCTACATCACTTTATAGTTGTGGAGCGTGTAGCCCAGACTTTTACCCTTCATTATACAGTATATAACTAGAATTAATCAAACCACAGAGATCTTTTTTTTCTATAATGCATATATAAAAAACAATTTCTATAATGCATATATAAAACAAACAAGGTAAGGATCAATATAACCTAAATCAGGTAGTGACTTGGGAAATAACACTGAAAGTAACATACGTTTTACATTTGGAACGTGCAACATATTCATAACATCACATGGAGTTGATTAGACTGGGAGAGCCAAAGCATTGATCCACAATTACCTCACTACCAAATACTGGCTGTTAAGATCATGACCCGCATGGGAGAGTAAAAGTATTAACTTTTATGGTTAACAGCTGCCATTTACAAACTACACCAGCACTGTCAACCTGCACAACGCAAGCCTGACTGTGAAAACTTTACTGTTCATTTGGGCTAGTTTTACGGCATAACCACTGTTTTCCAATCCAACAAACTGAGGCTCATTCATGACAGCTACACGGTGTCTTTGTGTAGGCGAGTCAGAGTTATTCTTCTAAGCTGTCGTAGTATTTCAACCTGCTGTTCTTTGCTCAGTCTGGCATTTTCTGCCATTATGGACAGGGTAAGGAAAAAATTCCACACAGTCAAAGAGCTGCTGAGCATGAGAGATTGATTCTTCTGCCAGTCTGTGCTTAGAATACCTCTGTTCTGTAAACACAACTCAAGCGAGGCAGGGCCCAACATGCTGAAAGGGCCAAGCTTTCACTTCAACACAACGTTCAGAAGAACCTGAGAGCGTTTGGATCTGTCCATCATGAGACCTAAGGACAATTTCCACATGACTGACATCCCTGTCAGACCCCTAATCCTTTAAGACTCAAGTGATATTTACTGTGGTATTATTTCACTACCCTTAGGTAGGGTGTGGTGTGGAGTCACTTAATACAAACTGCCTCTCAGCTTAACCGAGTTTATTGTGATCTCATATACAGTGTCTGTAGTACCTGGGAATGCAAATACGGTAACATTCCTGTTCACCGTAATAGAAGTTTCTCGAAAGTGCATGGTTTTAAATCTACTATCGTTTGCTAACCACAACTTTTAAGCCAATCACCATGAGCCGTAAATGCCATGCGATTAATCACACAGCAGAAAAATAACAATATCAGCACTGATTGGCTGATAGCAGCATGACAGTGGCAAAACATCTGTGATATAATGAGATATGTCATTTATATTACAAATGTTTTTAGACCTTACACACAGAACCAACCTTAAAAACATGATTAAACATCCTTAACTTAAAAACATCTAATGTGTAAATCCAGCATGTGTCCTTTAAACATTAAAAAAGGATGTTCATGTACAAACTGGTGTAACAAATATGGAAAAAGAATTCAATGAAATGACTGTTACTGGTTAGGCTTTACTACCATTTAATCTTCCCTGTCAAAAGGTTCCTGTGATTTAGTTTGATCTGCTCTGCACTGGCTTGTTATGAAAATTCCACATTTCTGTCCGTATGTTCTTCACAAGTCCTGGACTGAAACATATATGACGCATTTATGCATATCTGCTCGTAATCCATCTTGGTGACACACATTCCAGAGCACAGTAGCAGCACGATGTCAAGCCACTCAAATCAAATTATTACGCTGGAATTAAAGCATAAAGCGTAACATGAGCTCATTCCCTTTAAACGCTTTGTCTTTATGCTATTCAGCTGTCTAATTAGCTGAGATTGTAAGTCATGTACTATAGCCTGTGTGTCTATTGCATTTGTCATTCCTCAGTCTATAAGGATACAACACATTTTTTGTATATGCTGAGATTTGTGTTGCATTGGCTCAGATTAATCTTACAGTAAAGCATTGAGGAACGTGCAGTTAAGATTTTACAGCAGTTCAAGTCCTGACCGTTCTAGTTTTCTAGCACTAGCACCAGCTTATGACATCATTATTATGATGTCATGATGACATTATTGTTTATCCCACTTACATTATATTACATAACATTACATTACATTATATGTTTATTCCACTTACAGTTTATTCAGATAAAGTGGTCTGAGTAAGTTTACTAGATTTTTTTATGCCTATGACGTTGTTTGCTAAAATTATAAGACCCTACATTAATTTATAAGTCTTGGATTTATAAAATAATTCAACGTTTTAATTTCAGTATGTAATGTGTAGTAACATGATTAAATGTAAAGATTACACAGCTGAGGTGTTAATAAAATGTTTAATTATGGCTACACAAAGCAGTGCGTTATGGAATTACAGGCCTGTAACTCTGAGTATATGGGTAAGAAAAATACAGCACTCTATATGAATATTTTCTGCCGGGCTGAAATGGGGATTTCCATTCCAGAAGTCACTAATGCATTCAACTGCCAGCAGAGTGAATCAATGGAACATCCATTACATAATCAGCCCGCTGAAGTGAATCACATATGATGTAGCATGTGAATAAAATCATGGTCATGCTGTCAGTTCTCCCCACGTGCCTATAAATGCGATCTCCTGCATCATCTGCGGGCTCGTGGGTGCAGTTATTGAGAAATCTGATACAAGAATCTTACCTGTTGCAATGTTATGTACTGATAAATTTTAAATGATGAGGTCAAATAACTATTTACTTGGATTACCTGCAGTTCCACTACAATTATTTTCGGATTTTCTTATTTTTGTGATGTAGTGATACTGGAGGGATTCTGTTTGTTAGCATGTATACACATCCATAGATGCAACTGTCTGTATTTGTTAAAAGCCATGCCGTAACAAACAAGGCGCAAGCATTTAACCAACACACATTATTGGTAGAAATAACACAACTACCATTGTACCACTACACTTCCGAACCAGCTGACTGAAGTTGGGACCGTGGCCTCTGGTGCTCAGGTGTTTCCTGGGAGTGCTCAGATGGCTGTTTTTTTACATGCACGTATATTGCAGTGGTATTTCACAACCTTTCTCTACATGACAGTACTGAGTCATTAATCACCAGCACAGCTACACTAAAATCACTATAAGAGCCTTTTTGACCAGTGACATTCCAATCTGTGCTATGCTGAAAATAATAAGGTTGCTGTTTTGAGTTAGATCCTCCATCCATCATATTGTAATTGGTCGCTCAGGGGAGCGATTCTGAAAGATCCTTAAACTGTTTTGAAGAGCACTTACTCATTCATTGCTCACGATGACCTTTTAAACTCCACATAATGAAACTCTGTTAGGGCTTACAGGAAATGTTGGTACTATATTTTTTTACTGCATTCAACATGTGTGTGATTTTCCTGGCACTGCCCAAGACAAAAACTGTTGTATCGAATTTAACTTATTGTCCTGTTCATCGGATCATTGATGAATTAATCAGAGGCCAAAAACATTGCAGCTCTGAGTATTGAATTAGCTATTTGTTGAGTTAAAATCTTAAGAAAGATCCACCAGGACCACCTACTGAATCGCAAATATCAATATGCCAGAATGAGTGTTGATGCCATTAACTGCAAAACCACTTCAAGAGTTTCAAGTGTCTTTAAGTAAAAGTTTCCATAAATTGTATTTACTCTCCCTCATGGTATTCCAAACCCATATGACGTTCTTCTCTTTGAACACAAAGGATTACTCACTCTTTTTACATAATTACAATCAATCGAATTACAAGCTTTAACATTTTTTTATCCTGAAAAATTGTCCTGTTATGTTCCATAGAAAAAAGGAAATCACAAAAGATATGTAAACGATGACAGTGCTTTTATTTTCAGGTGATTGAATCCTTTAAAATGCTTATATTACATGCTTATATTAATGCTTATATTACATTATGTTTATATTACAGAGTATATTATTGTTTAAATATCATTTGTCTCCTCAGATGATTAATTTTTGGTATAATGCAAGAACACCCAATCAAAGACGATTATATCTTTTCAACATCTGTAAGAGGTTTAGTACCGGTACAAAGAGAGTTTCCGTTCCTGAAATGTAAGCATGGCTCACACACAAGAAAAAAACTGAGGCCACAGATGTTTTAAAAGCTGTCAAAACAACTATGCTAATACAGTCACGCGCTCCCCAAGGTCACTAATTAAATAAAGCCCTTAGATGGTGGAGCACCGAATGTTCTCAGAGGTAATAACACAGAAGTCCACTCTCAATTTCTTCTGACCTTTCTGTTCTGTCAACATCATTTCTCATTTAAATCTCAACACCTTAGTTTACACCCAAACATGGTGTAGGGCTAATGTACTGAACGTTTAAATGCGTTACATCTTAACATTGAATGTGAGAGTGAATAAATGTTTTATAAAAAGAAATTTCTTTCAAAGGTGGAAGCCACTTTTCTGGGTTATTCATACAGAACGTTAGCTTCATCTGCGCGGTCATGAGAACATGTGCTAAGGGGAAATATATATTCTGCCCTTGAAAAAATTGGAAACAGATTCATACTGAAATGCAGACGTGTGTAACCTGTGTGAATATCTGCAATATGTTACTCTATACAAGCTTAGCTAAAACTGCGGAAGGAATTAGTACGTTGCCATAGTATGATATTTTTTGTAGAGTAATTTTTAAATCTTTCTTCAATCTAAACTGACCACAATTATAATTTCGCTCACATCAGCTCTAGTAAACAATGTAAACTGAATTTATCAAGCAAAATGCAAAAATCATGTTTGATTTCAAACAGGTTTCCAAAATACTCTTCATTCTGTGAGTGGTCAAACAAATATACCTAACCCCCAAACTTAAGCCCTTCGTTAAGCCAAAGTTGTAATGTGAGGAGAATGCTTTTAAACATACCAAGACTATCAAATACACAAAATACAATATTGAATCTCTGTATATATACTGAGCCGTCAAAAATAAAGAGACCAAACACAACACAAAAACAATGTTTGTTTGACAATTGTACTGTAAAACGGAACAGCCAAGAGGAATTGCTTTGCTTAGTGAAACATAAACATGGGATCAAACACAAAAGATCTTGTCCCGGAGCAACAACGTCATGTTCAATGTATGAAAACAGACAGCCTGTCACAGAGAAGACATGATATATCCGGTTATTATTTTGAGGTTTCAGAAAACCTTATCACATGTAAGATAAAACGACAGTCAGTTCAATTATTGGAGCAAAATACAAAATGCTTTCTTTTATAGGAAACTCATGTATATGCTTATAAAATTATGCTTAACACAAAGCTGACCTACGGTATTCTAATACAGGGAGGAATGTGGGAGATTGGTTTGTAGAAACAGTAAAAAAAATGTATGCATATAGTTGGAGTGAAAAGAATCGGGGTTGACCATCTGCTCTCATTTTGATGATGTAAGCCGATAAGGCCCATTTTAAAGGATCTGTTTAATAGCACAGTCTTGTAGGAATGAGAGAGGTCATACTGCCCATTAGTGTCACACTGCTAAGAACCCTTTAGTAAACACAAAACAGAGCAGCTTACAACATTACTGCTAATGGTGATCAAAATGACTGTTTATTGTAGACATGTATACAGTACAGAACAAAATACTATATATTTTGTTTCGTACTATATATTAAATCCAAGTCAACATGTTTGTCTGTATTTATATTTCTATAACATTTACCAAGAGACAGCTTATAGAATTACACCACTTGTTTTACACTTTATATTTATAACACACTGCAGAAAATGTTAGCTAAAACTGTGTACTTAAGTAGCTAATAGTTAATTTACACGAACAAAACCATTATTTAAAGGTGAAAAGTTCTATGCCAATAGCGACACCAAACAGAATCACGTGTTATGTTATGTTTAAGTGACCCAACCCAAGATAAGCACTCAGGTAATATTAAATGATTTCCAAATTACTAACATGTTTGGATTCTGTTACAGCACTTCCAAAGACATGACTCACATCTATTATCATTTACCCACAATGCACTGCAAACCTTTATCAGCTCCCCTGCATTAGATGATCTAACTCACTGGCTCTTTTTGGCTGTCAAAAATGTACAAGCAAAGTGCTGAAGGAATGCAGATAGAATGAGGCCAGTGATCTTTGAGCTAGAAGGTGGAACTAGTGTCTGAACAGTGCTGGCCTGTTTCCCCAATGCTGAGAGCAAACGCTATGGCAACCCACTTTTTCTGTGCTCAGACTGGGTGGAGTGGGAGATACTTAACAGAAGGCAGCCAATGTCTAGCAGATGTTTCATTGAGGTCAGCTTAACACCTTTCTCTAGTTTTTAGTACACACAAGCCAAAAATATCAATTACTTACCACCATCAGTTATGCATGTTCAGAACAAAAACAGGTACATGAAGTGTTACAAACTTTGGTCCCAAAGGTTTTTGCTGCAATATTTAAACATCAAGAAAATGATGATATCATATGTACTGTAATACTACGTCATCGTTTACAAATACAATGATTATACATGTGAAATACGAGTGCTAGATGTTTGTTTTAATTATGGCAAATAAACGGCCACCTAATATGATCGGCATTATGTCACCCATAAGGAATGTAAGGGTTCCTGCCCCTCAGTTCTGCCATGTTTTTTTCCACTGATATGGCACTTTTAAAGAGTCTGAAAAAAACACATGCCACTATTCAGTCTACATCTGTCCAAAACGAAACTGTGAATATGTTAAAAGGGACAAGCTGCCACATATGAAATGTCAGAGCAGGTCGAAAATGAAAGTTTTTCCAGTAAGCTTACATCATGTAGCTCTGGGCATAAAATCTCTTCATGAGTGTACCAAAGCGCTGGTGGTTTGTTTACATTTGTTCAATGTTACTGCATGAGGTTACGCTTTATTTTAAGGTGTCCTTGTTACAGTGTAATTACACATTTAAGTACAGAGTGACATTAATTAACAACATGTACTTACTAAAGAGTTGGATACAGTGTTAGAATTGGGGTTATTTGCATGTAAATATGTATAATTTATTATACATAATTAAAATAATAAGTACATATAACATGTAAAAAAGACACTGTTAAATAAACTGCTAACCTGCATGATTTTCTTGTCAAAAAATGGTGTCTGTCCAAGACCAGGACAGACACCAAGAGTGCCAGAAGTCTAAACAGTGAGAACAAGATCAGCATTACAGCCAAAGAGAAAAAAAACAGGCCCAGATGATAAATTGTGCTTAAATCATAATAATAAGATGCATTTTAATTATAGTTAATAGACTGTTGTATGGCAGCAGTTCCCTACATCTGTCACTCTAACAGAAATATTACTGTGGTCATTTGCAGGGGAAAACAAGCATCTTGGGAGAAGGTGTGGTGAAAGACATTGAAATGTGATCGTGTCTCCCCTGTCCGGTCAGCTAATGTTTGGGAATGTGAGTATGCTAATACTTTCATCACAGTTTTGGACATCAGGGATAAAAACAATTTCCTGTTTAATCGTGCTTGGCGGGATAAAACTGACCTCATCTCATGAGAGTTTTCTCTGAGAATGGATTTTTAATGCATCCGTTAGCGCATGAAAATATAAAGTGTGTGCAGAGACTGCATATAATGCGACAAGCACTTGAGAATGTGGTGGTCTTGTGGTAATTGCAGAGTGGGTCTCTTACATGCAGTGGGCAGGGCGGGCTGGCTATGGATCTGTTGCTGTGGGGTGGCGGTTCTGCAAAGCAAGGCTCACATCTGCATGACCTGCACATGCTCTCCCATGATGTCATGAGAGATGAGGTCACTGTTGTCATTATGTGTCCAGAACAAGCAGGGGTCCTGTCCGTCTATACATACACAGGTGCAGGGGTCTGGCTGCAGCCACGCAGCTCTCAGAACAGCGGTTCATTAAATGAAGGACTGTCAAAAGCACATGGTAGGAAGTTTGACTGAGGCCAGTATAATCGTATTATTTAGATGAAACCTGAGGCGCACTAGAGGAACTGCGTTTATTAGTCACATCAACACCCAGCATCCCTCAGTCTATATGCTAGGTCAGAAGGGCATTGTTGTTTTGCAAAAGCACATTACCTCAGCTACTGAGCATGTAAACTGACAACAGATACTGTATTTACATTTGATGAACGTGCTGCCAGGAACATTGCGCAGGATAATGAGTGACACCTTTCAACTCTTACACAAGGAAGTACTGTCACTTAATTGTTTAAAAAGGCTTAAGTCATTGAAACAAAACTGATCTCACGGAGACAAAATGTTCAGTGTAATCACGTTGTCTGGAACTTTCGTGACACTCAAATAGCTAACGCAACCGAATTTAAATATTTCCTGGAAGGTTTACGTGATTACAACAACCAACCAAGTCTGGATCAAAAAAAAGTCTTCAAACGCAATATGCTCTGAAAACAGTTCTCACAAAAGCGCACGGCCACGCTGTTACAGCACAACGGATTCCTGACCTCCCGGGGGACGATGACAAATCTGAAAGCATTTTACCACCAAACAGCTGAGAAGAAGGAGCAGGTGCAGTTAACAAATTAATTTCAATAGTGTGATAAGATAAATAATTTGACTTTCTCCCGTAGGATCAGTTTCTGTGTTGTCCTAATGGCAACACAACTGAATGTGGCTAATGACTTTCGAAACTGTCCACTGAGAAGTTTGAAGTGTGTCATTAATCTTTTAAGGCTGAGCATTCTCCAGAGGTTGAAAAGTATGCATTGCTAGGATGCAGCATGTGAATCAAATGTATGGACTCTATGCTTGGATATGTCTGTATATCTGCTACAGTGCAAAAACACTAAAACAGTTCTGAATGTCCTGTAGGTTATTTTGAGTAAATTACCAGCGCTGTAAATATCATGTGACTAACTACTCATCACAGGAAAATGACATCATCATAACGCTGATGGCAAACAATTCCAAGCTCTTCACCAACTGTCCATCCATGTAAATGTCTAAACTCAACTTAAACATTCAAATATAACAATCTCTACTCACAGCCATCAATGCTCTCCTGAAACAAATGTGATGAAATTCAAAAACAAATGTGATGTTTATATAAAGATGAGCTCAGTTTTAGAGACAATATTAAGATGACTTCAGCTTAACTTGCTGTTTGGATGGGTACATAAGCCCCAGAGACAGCAGTCCTCATCAGGGAATGCGCCAAAACATAGAAATGGAAAGCAGACATACAAACAATATTATCAACTTAACCAGAAACCGGTTTGCTGCTAATTCACTTTTAGGAGTTGTTCTGCAGTAGTGCAAACTTAGACAAAGTATTATACAAGAAAACAGTTACAACTGCAATTCACATTACATTTATTAATTTAGCAGATGCTTTTATCCAAACAACTTACAAACGAGAAAACATTTAATGTTCTGCCATGACAGCCAACAAGCCTAGTCTATGAAGCTATATTTAGGAATAGTTTAAAATAATACAATTAGGAAAAGTTTTGTCGACTCTTATAATACACTCTCAACATGTTCATCTCATGTTCTGCCTGTTGCATGTAGTAAGTTGGTGCAGAAGTTTCCTCATCACCTCATCTAAACCCAGTGTCAGATGATCCAGGGTGTCTGTGTCTGCATTACTCACGACCCCAAGTCTAGGAGACCAAGAGATGATCTCCAGGAAAAACAGAACAACACGAGTCAGAGGGGGTGAGGACAACGTGATGACAAGTCATGGTGACCGCATGATTAAGAAACACATGATGGAGGACAAAAGCCTGGTGAGCAGTGGCTAGCACATATAGTGTTACAAATAGGAGGGAGTTGCCATGCCAACAGAGACCTGCTGGACATAACACGCTCATCCTGGGCAACAATTTCTCACCAAAACAATAACGAAGCCGATCTTAAGTGCCAGAGATTAAATCTGTTTTCAAGTCTTCTTAAGGATTATTACATAAAGTTAACAAGCAACGGCATTCTGTTTACTTTGGGGCTAGATGTCTATAACTGCTGAAGAGAATCAGAGAAACTAAGTTTATATCATTTAAAAATATATTTTTCACTTATTTTTATTTCTTCTTATTATCACTTCTAAATATTACTGAGCTTCACAGGGACCAGGACAAACTTTTTGGGTGATCCCCATCTCACCTAGTCCTAATGAGTTCAAAATTTGTAGTCGTGAACTGTGACCGCTCCCTTAACTGACAGATGATAGTCAGTGCTGCTTCAGTGAGGACAAGTAGAATCAAAAGGTGCATCTTTGTGTTAAAAACACATTTACTTCATTTCCTGTCCTTTAGAGCTTCCCAAATCCTCCTCCTTTTAAACATACAGGATAATCATCCCTCTGAAACCTGGCTGTAAAGGATCTCGGGTTTCGTTGCTCTAGCACGCAGTCTTGTTACGCGCAGGGCGTGTAGCGCGAGCAACGCTGCATCTATTTGAGGTGCAGCTCTCTGGAGAACCACTGCCTCTGAACTCCTAATTCCCCTTGGGCAGATCTCCACAGTAATCAGAGGAGAAAGAACATACTCCCTCCTCCACAAAGCCTTCACACACTCACGCACCTATAGCACGTCCACGCGAGATTCGGAAAAAAACATGCAGAGTGACGCAAAAGCACCAAACTTCCCCTGTACATGTGCCAGCCCAGATGAGGAATACAATGTTAATCACCCAAACATCTGACAGCCCTCATTTTCCTTCAGAAGAAAGCATGATGTCACTGAGAATATTGTAACATATTGCAGAACTTTGAGGACCTGCATTATTAAATAATCTCATGTTCCTTGCAATCACAACACGACATACAAAACGAGGAAAAAAAAAAATCACATCCAACGACATCCATTATTCACTATGGCTGTATGAAATTATTACTGTTAAATTACAGGAAACTATTACAGGTACAGAATTGTTGAATCAAATCAACTCTTGAGGATCATTTTTCTTAAATAAATATTAGTATTTGACTGATTCATATTATCCAAATATGATGCGTTTGGTCAGGAAAACTATTAAATATGGATTTGGCTAAGGTCAACTCAATCTCAAAGCTTCTAAACAAGTTCAACAAGCAGTACTAATGTAAGATGTAGACTTGCTTTTACTCCGATTGTAAATGCTACAAATCTTGTTTAATGGTCCAGTGACAAAGGAAAGAAACAAGCAGTCTAGCATGTCTACAAGCAGTTTAGCATGTCTACAAACGTTTTATAGCCAAATTCAGATGTAGCAGTGCACAATTTTAACTCCCCACTTTAATACACAAGCCGCACGGCAAGCATTTTGTCAAGTCAAGCACAAATTGCATTTCTTTGCATTGCCTCAGATCCAGATTAAGTTTTGCATTCGTGTGTGAATGACTGAGGTGGACAGAGGAAATCTGATGTGGAATTATTGAGGCTAGCAGCAGCAGCTGCAGTTGAACGTTTGCTATTAATCGTGAATTTAATAAACACATGCCATATTTCTGAGAAACTTTCCTCTCAGACAAATGGTATTGTTTTCTCTGTAGCTGATCCGTTGTCCCGCAAAACAGAGATCCATTTCCATCTCCTATCATATTTAATATTCAACCCCTAATAATATAATAAGTAGATGTTGCTTCAACATTTTAAAAATGACTGAAAAATTGACTCTGTTTACAGTGACTATAGTGTGCCAAGCTAGTGCATATACATTAAGGTTAGGTGACATTGTCTAATATAAAACTGACATTTCTGAGTGGATGTAAATTATAAAAAGTAGCAATAAATTGTCAATTTTTCCATCAGATTTTACAGTCTGTATTCCTATTATCTTTATAGTTTATTTAGTAATGCAAAACGTTCTTCTGGTATTTCTCAAAAACCACTAAAGGCTCTCATAGCAATCCAAAACAGGAAGACCAACACAGAACACAGTGTCCCTCACTAGATAATGGACAATTCCCCTTGTAAATGCTGCTAAGTATGTCTCTTCATGAAACATAGTTGAAACATTGAAGGTCAGGAGAGGTTCAGCCTTTGATCACGGTCCAGTGTAAAGTACAGAAGAGACAAGAACCATTTTAGATATCTATTCAAGTTTAATCACGGCCCCTGTAAACTGTGTTGAACAGGTCAACTGCAAGGGCGGTTGACCTGAAGATTACAGTCATTTAGGGACAAACTGTCCCAGACGTGTCATGAGGTAAAGCAAAACCTTCCTACTTCCTCTCATAACACTCCTCTTTTATGAAAAGTCTTCATTTTTCGTAGGCAGCGTGAGTCAAGTGTGGTTCTGATTAAAAATTAATGGATCATAATGAAAGCCGAGCTTTCATTTATAAGAACAGATGTTGGGTGAGACTTCCAAGGAATAGATCAGCAAAAAATTGAAAATTACTCACGCTCATGTCATTCCAAATCGTAATTTTCAGTCTGGTGTGGAACACAAAACAGAAGTTTACTGTAGCAGAATGTTGATGCCGTTTTTTTAAATACAGTACAATGAAAGTGAATGGTGACCA
>JAZGTJ010011542.1:0-16810 GCA_036877575.1 Botia almorhae
GTCAAGGAAATCTGTCTTTAAATGGTTTGTAGATTATGAGAAAGAGAAATGAAGTCACATGTCCCAACATTTGACTGGTTATGTACTGTATGTGGATTCATACTTCTTATTGATATAGAAAGGAAACACAGAGAATTGAGAGAATTATGAAGAAAACAGTCAACATTCCAGTGACATCAGCATGCGTTCACTGTTTTATTTATGTGGGGTGTAAATGAGTTGATGTTAGAAGCAGCAGACCATGTGAATTACTGGAGATGAAGGGTAAGAGCTGTACCTGGCTCCGCCTCCTCCCAACACCAGAGCGATGGCGTTGCCTGTCAGGATCCGAGCCAGACGCGAGAAGTCTGAATGCCGGTCAGGCGTCTTCTCAAACACTCGCTGATACATCTCTCTCTGCAGCGGGACAGGAGAGAGGGGAAGAAGTTTCGTGAGGAAGGGATGGTAAGGGATTAAAAATAGACATCTATTTTAAGAAGCTACTGGGTGCAGCTAAAACTCCTCTGAATGGTCCGGTGGCTACAGCTTTGGTCTAGATCAGAAGATTGCTGGTTAGAAACCCACGAGGAACATGCTAAGAACCATCACAATTGTACCCTGGAGAAAGATGATTAACCTCAGGTTGCCCCAGGGGTTGTTCTTAGTACTGTTCTTAGTCTGCTAAACTACATGCATGCATTGCAAATATTTGTAAGGATAAAGGTTAATTTATGTATATGGTCATTATTTAAAAAAAAAAAACTACTATTCAAATTACTATGAGTTTGAAGATTGATGTCTGCAGTGATTACATCAGCAACAATGATAGTATGTTAGCATTAGTACCAGTTTGGGTATATTTCTCTTAGAGAAGACCCTGTGAGGGCATGACAGGTGCAGATGTCTGGAGATCCAGCTGCGCATATTGAGCCATTCCGCCGTTCCTCTGGGTGAAGGTCCATCCTCACGATGCAGCAGGACCAGCTGCTTCTGAGCTCTTACTGCACTGCTCTCCAGCATACGCTCCAGCTGATATCACAAACAGAAGAAAACCTCAAGCTCAGCACTTCCAAAGGTTCCATGTTAGATCTTTCCTTCTACTCTAGCCTATTCCCCGTTCTGGCTCCAAGAACTTGGCAGATACTGTAGCTCTTGTGTGGCAAATTTCTTGTGAAGATTCAACTTCCTAAAGACAACTTCATCTCCACTGAAGATCCGGAGATGAGCAGCAGGTTACACTATCTTAATAAAATGAGTGTACTCCTGTTAGTGTGTTGTCAGTTGGTTTTAAATTCACCTCTCCCACTGTGGGCTCCTGCTCCCCCAGACCCACGATGATGATGCAGTCTGCCTGCCTGATACACCGTTGAGTCCAAGGTGTCAGAGAACCATCTGACTGATACAGGACAATCCGGTGGATGTCCTCCTGTTGGCCCAGCCAACTGGACAAACGGTATTCATGAACACTGAAAATACGGTCACATATTGTTAAATGAGTGTGTTAAAAGCACCAAACAAAAAAACAATGTCTCTCTAATCTGTCAAATGTCATTGAAAAACGCCCACATTCACATGCTATGCAACAATCTGTGGTACCGGTATGCAATTTTAAATATTACAGCTAACATTTTCCTAACGTTAAGTAACAAAGGCGTTAAAAAATTTATTTTAAAAGTTCTAGGAATGTTCAAAACGTCCTGTTTATTAGATGTTGTGGTAAAATTATTGCTTGGTTATAAGAATGTTTTTAAACAATTTTTAATTCTGTAATGTTTATTAATGGTTCCACTAGCTACTTAAGAATTATGTTTTTGATACATATGATCGATAATGTTATAAAGTTCTACTAACGTTACTACAAGAATGTTTTAATAACGATGAGAGAACTTTTAGAGAATGTTAGCCAATGTTCTGAGAAAATTCCCTGTTAGCTGAGATGCTACATCATCCCAATGCTAGTTTGACCTGTCTTTCAACATATGTAAAATTTGAACCAGTGAAATACATATTTTCAATGCTTAATAAAAGCACCTGTCCAGGGCTGCAACACCCAGGCGCTGTCTGATGATGTCACTGGTCAGAAGCAAAGTAGGACCTAAAAAATAGTGTGGTTAGTAAAGACAGTGAACTGAGGTTCAGTTTAACTTCAAACAGAAATGATGAAGAAGATCTACAGTATGCTGACCAATAGCACTGAGAGCATGCTGCAGCTCCAGGGTGAAGGCCATTAAAGGCACCTCCTCAGACACGGGCAGGATGGCGACAGTAGACAGGTTGGCGGCTGGATTACCTGCATCCCACTTACTGGTTGGAGTGTGCAAACCCAGACTGCGGACTGTTGAGATCATCAAGAGCAAACAGTGAGTGATGTGATGGGCTGGCCAAGTAGGTTGACTGTCCACTGCATTTAACCCATCAGTTAGTGTACACACACTGGAGTAGCGAGTTGTGAACACACACCCAGAGCAGTGGGCAGTAATGCGGCCCCCGGGGGTAAGATGCCATGCTCAAGTTATTTCCTGCTGGCATTGAGACTCAAACTGGCAGCTTTCTGGTTACTAAGTCAGACTCTCCAACCACTAAGCCACAACTGCCCCATCATACACACCTGATAGTGGACCACTGACTTGTTGCATATTTCCCAAGATCTTCTGCCCGAGAAGATGGATGAGACGAGTCACAACCTATGAAAGAGCAGGACAGTTGTTAACGTGAATAGATTTATTATGACTTTAATGGAATGGTGTGTTTGTTAATATGGACTAACCTGTGGGTATCTCCTCTTAATGGAGTTGAGAGCTCCCTCAGGCAGTTTGGCCAGTTCAGAATCTCGGACCGCATGGACTGTAGTGGCTCTGTTCATACGAGTCAAAGCTTCCACCTAATACAGAATAAGACATGACGACCAAATGTAAACTGGAAGCTTTCGTTTAAACGAAATGTGTTGTGTTGAAATGTGTGTTGATGAATTTCCAAGATGTTGGAATGTGACACATTATTGACCCCATGACCTTTATAACCTCTCTGTATTACAGGCAGTGGCGTTCTCATTACAGGAATCATTTTTAGAACAATTCCTGAGCAGAAGTCAATTAATACTGTTGGACCATTTTTCCAGAGAAGTAAGGTGGTGGGTTTTTAATAATTTAAGATGCCTCGTCCCACTTCTTGGGAAATTCCAATTTGACATTATTTGACTTTAATATGCAGAATGAATAGTACATAAAGTAACCTGCAAATTATGTTTCAAACTGAAATGGTGGTAAAGAGGCAAAAGTTATGGATTGCAGATTTGATGTTTAAAGTTGGGAATTGTATATTCTTATATGCATGTCAGATAAAGACACACACACACGTGTACATTTATAGAAACACACTCACCACACCGATAAGGTCACCCCGGCCATACTCTCCAGCGAGCTCTTTTTTCCCATCATCCTTCATGATGACAGATCGCAGGCGGCCACTCAGAACAATGAAGGTGCTGTCTGATTTATCTCTCTGTCTGAGACGGTCAGAAGAAAAACAACTGAAGTGTGACATGTGTGACAGGTATTACAATCAACATCCACGTGCAGAGCAGTGAGCTGGCATAAACTGGAGATGAAATGGGAAGTGAAACAAATAAAGAGTGTTAACCTGTAGACAGCACGGCCAGCCTCCACTGCCATCCAATCCAGGGCAAAGTCAATCTGCCGAACAAATGAAGAGACCCTCCGCACCACTGTGTGAGCTACATTTAACACCATCCGAGGCTCAGCACGCATAATCCTGCATATAATTACTATTATATATACATACACATAGATGTATACATATATACATCTTACATTATATACTGTATGTTAAGGTATGTACGTATGCATATATGATTAAGATCTTTATTATATATCTTTATTTAAATGGCATATATAATATCTTCAGCATTTTTGTTTTAATCCTGTAATTCAATTCATTAAAGGAACTTACTGCTAGCCATAGACACAATTAGCCAACAAAGACACACTGTTATGTCTCCATAATGCGTCTTTGATACTTAATGTATTAATACCAAACCACACGAACTGATAAACTTTTTTATGTTTTAATTAGTGGAGATATGTTTAATAATTTTGGAGTATATTCATATTATCTTAAGACTGATGGTATGGGAGTATATTTATTTGTTTAACTGGCTTATGTAAAATCTGGTATACTTTACATACTCATAGAAGTGTGTTTTGGAGATGGACAGGAAGCAGCAGTCGCGGTGAGCACGCACAGAGAAGATGAGAGGCTCTCCTGTGAGAACGGCCAGGTGACCCATCATCTCTCCAGGGTGTGCCACAAACAAACATGATTCTTCCTCTCTGTCGATCAATCTCTGATACACGTGCAGAGTTCCCGAGATCACAAACTGCACACTCACATCCTGTCAGACACACACAGTAGATGTGGAATTACTGTGCAACTATGCCACATAAAACATAGACCACATAGACAACAAGTATCACACCAGTCAAAGTGATGAGTAACTTTCTACCTGGTCTCCTTCACTCGCTACTATAGATCCTGCCTTGACCTGCCTCAGAGTCACCCTGTCTTCCAGAAGACTAGGGTCCTGTAGCACAAATGAAGTCAACATTATATAAACATCTATGGCAGATTTCATAATACCATATTACCTTACACCTCAAGAGATAGTTTGAAGAAAAATTAAAATTCTGTCATTATTATTCACTCTCATGTCTTACCCAACACAAACGTTTGCATGTTTGGATAATTCAGGTTGCTCTTTTTGTAGATTTTCAGCGAGTACATTTTTTTAGACCTCAAATTTTAGAGTTTCTCACACAAGCTAACCGAAATCATTCTCAGAACATTGGCTAATGTTCTCTAAAAGTTACTTAAAGGAAACATTTAGGAAACGTTCTTACAACCTAAAATTGTAGGACTTTTCTTGAATAGAAAATATGAGACAGTCTATTATATTCAAAACATATACTGTTTTGTTCCACGGTTATTAAAACACAGACATAAAACATGAGGGAACATAAATACAGAATTGTAACTTTTGTATGAGCTGTCACTTTAAGAACAATGCAATTATGTTGTCAGGACCTGAAGCTGAATAATCTTGAGCAAGTCCTTTTTGGCAGCTTGGAAAATGGCGTTAATTTTACAGTGGTGGATGTGGCTAGACTGCCCCCCAGTGTCTGAGTAGTGAAACACAGCTGAAGGAGCGTGCTGCATCGTCACCGACTTCTTCAAAATAGACTTTACGTGGGACGAGAGACAGAGGGAACACACGTGACGTAAATGTGTACATAGGTAATACATAGGTAAGTTTACCTTATGAATTACCGGACGGTACCTTATGAATAACCGGACTTGTATGAATGTCTTCTTTTATAGTGTTTACTCTGTCAAAAGTTATATTGTGACCAGGCAACACAGCTGTAAGATAAGTACATGTTACCACCCTTAAAATGTTTAATATGAATGTATTTAAACTAATAAGACATATGAAACGTATTTAACATTGGGTAGCCATCTATATAAACAACAGTCTCATTTGGAAATGAATAACAACACGGCTTATGTTCCAAAATATACCAAATGTAAAATTTTTCTGATGTATAATAAATTTTATTTTACTAGTATGATTTTTATTTCTGCTTGATTTCACTTGAGCCCATATTATTTCACATCATTTAAAGAATGGTATTGGCTGTCATGTTGGCTGTCATGTATTAGTGGATGTCTAATCCAAACATAAAGTTCAGAATCTACAGTACCGTGCACACCGTCTGCAGGGCTTGACAGAGAGCGAGACTTCCTGAATATAGCGCTAGGACTCTCTGCTGGATTGATCTTCTCACCATCTAAAAAAGGGCAGAGGAACCAATAAGATTAGCAAACTCTTTTATAACTCTGTGCCATCGTCCTGCCAGTGGTTAAGTAAATACTGGGACAGTGACACACACACAATATGCATTTAAGTAATCTGTACACAAAAGTGTAAAAGCAATGCTGAATGAAAGATTTTAAAGCAAACTAAACAAAAGTCCCTTTAAGGAGTTTCAGCACTGGGCGGCCATATTTGCAATGCCTCCAGGCAGCTATTCAGTCATACAAGACTGAGATCTATCTACTTGAATAAGGAAAGACAGATATCTCTAAAATCGCATGCACAAACGCTGTCAAGTTCATTGCAACACTGTAAAGAGCCGTTAGTGTCTTAGTGATTGATGATTGGCTCTTTTTTATTAGAAGGCAGGATTTCATTTCCTAAAGTGGACATATCGAGTGCTGCACTTTCCCCCATTCATAGTAACAGAACTGCGGCATCTTGTTCATTCTATAATCTTTGATTAAACTCCACAGACAAGCTCACCCTCCTCCGTGACCCTGTACGTGTGACTCGTGTCAGTAGAATGATCTGAGCACTTCTGAGGGACTTTGTCACTCAATTCCTCAAATGTCTGAGACTGTCTGCGCAGTGCTTTTCCAGGCCCGACCTCTCCTACAACACCAGCCACTGACACCAGAGGAACCGCTTGACTTTCCTACATAATGTGACAGTAATTAGATTAGTGAAGCGCTATTTAACAGAGAACTTTAAACAGAAGACAGTAGACCGGGAAATACACTGACCTGGTTAAAAAGTTCTGTGGTCAAGCCCAGATAGTTGTGAAGGGCTAGAAATGTCACTCTCTGAAGACGCACCATGATTATCTGGAAATAAAGACAAAAGCAGCATGAAACAATGAGATAAAATGAGATAAACTGTGATCACTTTGTACTTTAAAGTGTAAAAGATGACAGTAACAAACTGTAATTTAAGGTAAATCAGTAATGATATTTGACACACAGTGACTTCCCAGCTAACATGGACGTTGAACGTCCCAATGTCTCAGAACGTTGTATAGCGTTCTCTAAAAGTTCTTTGAAAGTTATCAAAAATGTTCTTGCAGTAAGGTTAGTAGAATGTTTTTTAACGTTAAATATCATATGACAAATGTTATTCTTACGTTTCCAGTGAAATGTTTTAAAAATGTTACAGAATTTAATAAGTAATAACATTAATACAATGTCTAAAAACAGAACATTTCTGAATGTTCCTAGAACATTTAAAATAGCATTTGTAACCTTTGTATTACCTAATGGAAACAGGGTTTTTTAGGTTGTTTTTTAGGTTGTTCTTACAACCTAAAAAACAGTAATATGCAGCAAAAGTTTTAGTGACCTCAACACCTCAACAGGACCAATATAACAGGACAGTTTGATTTGAGTGTTTTTAAAGCTGCTTTGAAATTATGCATATTGTGAAAAGCACTATACAAATACAAGGACTTCCTTGATTGTCTGCAAGTAGAAATATGCAAGACAAGAAATATATGCATTATATATTTAACATATCTATAATGTGAAATTTTGAATGAAAAGTCGTACAAGCTCTTTCCCTTCAAAGATTACTGGTGTGTTCTGATTCTCATGTTGGCTTTATACCTGAACAACCCGGACTAGGGTTTCTGGGTAGTTCTCAAAGACGGACTGGAAAGCTGTTGCTGGAAGGCGGAGGACGGTGGAGGGTGCCGCAGCCCTGGCTGAAACTGTTTTATACGGGGCTGGATAACCCTGCAGAGGGAGGGGTTCAAATGTGAGATCATTAAAACAGTTCAGAAATACCAGAATAAGAATGAATTAGACCACATGGACGTTACAGTGATAACATCGAGGATGCTGAGGAGACTGTGAACACTGTCTCCTGGCAACACGTGCTTCACCACCACCTCTGTCCCATCCTGAGGGAGGGAAAGAAAAATACACTTACATACAATACATCTATATATACATCTATGCCATACAATAGAGCATCTATATAAAATAGTGAAAATGAGCCGGTTTCAGTAGAACAGTTACGTATGGCAGGACCGGCTCTTACATTCTCATGGATACACAGATCAAGACGCCCATCCTGGACCACAAAGATGCTGTCATCAAGATCACCTGGACGGAATAATACCTCCCCCTGCTGCAGCTGGACAAACACCATATGACGACACAGCTCCAGGAACAGAGGCTTCTCAAAATGACCCAGAACTCTGAGAAACACACGAGAAACACATGAGTTCTGTGTGCTACCACAACTACAGAGAAGAATCAAGGGCATGAGGAGGTACCAACCTGACGTTTTTCAGCATGTACAGGACCTCAGAGGGCAGGTGAGAGTTCTGCATGTCAAATTCAGTCAGATCGGGTTCCAGCAGTGATGGAGGAGGTTCTTTCGGCTGCAGGGTGGGCGGCTCTCTCCGAATACGCAGGATTCTGATAAAGAGATTAAACGGATGTTAACCCTGCTAACAATTTTAGGTTGTATGTTACAAAAAAAATGTTAAAAATGTTCATGTTATTGCTTGGTTATGAGAATGTGATTTAAACTTTTTTGATTTTGTAACATTTTTAAATGTTCCACTAACAATTAAGAATAACATTTTGTAACATATATATGATAACTTTGAGAGAACTTTGAAAGAATGTTAGCCAATGTTCTAAGAATGTCTTGTTAGCTGAGAAGATAATAAAGACTGTAATTGGTTTTCAATGGATTTGTTTGTATTTCTTCAATGATATTTCACATACTTGCGAGCTATCGACAGAACTTTTGTTCTTTTCCTGTTTCGCTTTTGAGATACTGGACCTGAGGTCGCAGGTGAGGACAACGTCTGCACCTGAATCGCCACAAATTAAATGATTAATTGTTACAAATATTGAACAAATATTCAAATATTCATTATATAAACCAAAGCAGAAAGACGTTAGAAACATTATTTAGCTCAAATACCTTTCTCATTATTTTCCTGCCATAAAACATTACTTTGTCTCTTTTCCTAAAACGATATTTAGGACCCTCAGTCTGCTGTTCTCCTGGAGAATCAAAAGATTCAAGTTGAAAAAACATCACAGCATTTGTTTGTTTTATGTCATTGGTCTACATTATCCTACACAATACAGTTGTCATAGTGACATCACAACCGTAAACCCACTTCCCTCCCACCCCTTTGATCCATATTAACCTTCATGATAATGCAAATTATGAGTTCGGTAAACTCACCTGCCTTGTATCTTCTGTAGATGAAAAACACTACAATACTGACAAGTGTAATAGCAACAGCGGCTCCGATCAGCACACCAGTCAACTGAATAAGTAACAACAAAACAAACAGATGAGTAAAGTTTGACTCAGATTTAAACACACAGATTCACTAAAACATGGAGGGGTAGATATGCACCATGGTGCTCTGTAACTGGTCCTCTATGAAGTGTTGCACACGAGCCTTGATCTCACTACCAGATGGCAGAGCTGCCTAGAGCACACAGAAATACATTCAAATGATTATTATAAGCTATATCATATAGGACAAGAAAGACTGGTTAAAACCCTGACTAACTATAAACCAAAGTTCAACTGGTTCCAAACCATTGCATGCTGGGGACTGGCTTTCAAAACACAACATATACAGTCCTAGTTAACAGGGAATGTTCTCAGAACATTGGCTAATGTTCTCCCAAATATATCAAACTTGTTCTTGCAGTAACGTTAGTCATTAACACTTTTTATTGTTATATAATATATATTAAAAACATTCTTAAGTTGTTAGTGGAATGTTTAAAAAAGTTTTAATACTGTTCTGTTAATACAAGTAATGTTAATACAATGTGTAAGAAACTGGATATTTTAAACGTTTCTGGAACTTTCAAAATAATGTAAACCTAACATAAACAGTTTTATTAGATAACAGAAATGTTAGAGAAATGTTCTTGAAATTGTTAGCTAGGGTAATGATAACCAATATTTCTCTTTAGAGCTGCACAGTAGTTTACTGTGTAAATCACAAGACAAATATTCTGGACAAAATCCAGTTTATTCTAATATGATCCAGCCCTAACTTGTAAATCATATATTAAAAACGGGAGTTGTTGACACTTTTTTATCGTTATATATATTATATATCAAAAATATTGTTAAGCTGTTAGTGGAATGTTTTAAAATGCTATAGAATAATAAAATATTTAAATAATGTTCTTATAAATGAGCAATAACCTTAATACAGCAACTAAAACCTGGACCTTTTGAACATTCATAGAACTTTCAAAATAACATTTTTAACAGTTTTGCTACTTAATGGAAACATTAGGGAAACATTCTTACAACCTAAAACTGTTAGATGGAATCGCAATAATACACAAGTTCTGGTATGAGATATTTGATCAAAAACAAACTGAAGGCGAGTGCTTTTCTTTGAGTTGTTTACCGGGTATATACTGCAGGTATCCTCATGTTCATCGTCTTCCATTTCTATAGAGCAGAAGAAAATGAAAATCAGGCGGAAAATTTTACCTTGCACAAAACAAAACTGTTTCTTTAAATCTTTTCTTATTTCATTTGTAAGTGACAACGTAAGTTAGAATAACTGTAATGTTGATTTGATCGTGAATTTTAACTGCTCATGGGAATATCACAAACTTCTCTTGACTGCAATGTGACACCCCGTGACGTTGTTTATCACGGGGTGTCACAGAGTGTCTCTGCCAGGGGAAAAGACGAACTCTTAACACAGGTTGAAGGTGCAGTAAACTACCAATTTAAACTTTTTGACAAAATAAACGAGCATTGGAAACGAGTATTTAATTTGCTTAGAAGAACTGCAGAAGAAACGTGGATCTGGGTTAGAGGTAAACACGGCACTGTTGTTTACACACGAGCCACGGCTGAAACACGCATTTGTAATTAGATACAGTGATTTGTCAATCACTGTAACTAACAAGATTGTACAAAAGCACGGTATGATCACAAAGCGCGGATATATTACATGCAAGTAATTTAAATGAATGATTGGTAAGCAGAAAACACCTACTGAACCGCGTTTCCAAACTCTGTTTGTGTCACTCTCAATGCACTTTACAGCCTCCCAGGGATTCCATTCACTGTGTCAGTGCCCCCCAAATTCTCTACTCAGTATTCATTGCTCCTATTGGCTGCCTGTGAGCTGCGCCGGCCAATCACTGTTGATATCTTTACGACGTGTAACATGGAAACAGAAGGGGCTTCTTGAAAGCACACTGTTCAAGGTGAATATGTTGTTCTGTATTTATTTCTGTACGGCACCTTATTAGTTGATGTCATATTTGTGACCTACGAAGTTTTTATTATTTTATTGCAGTGTCGAGAAAATGTCAGTGGGCTGTTTTCGTTGCATAACTGTGAACGTTAATCATTTTTACTTGCGCTAGGAGTAAGGCGACCGCCAATTGTAAAGTTTATGAAGAGAAATGCGTTCTTCTTATTATTATTATTCTATTATATATTATTTTGTTTTCGTTTATATACAAGTGTACATAATAACTTTATATTGTGCATATGTTCATGCTAAATTCCCAGCTACCATTGCGCATGAGGCTCAGATTCATACAGTAAAATTCTAATTTGATATTGTGAAGATATCTGCACGCTAGATGTGATAAAGAACTTCAGTCTTTAATTTGTGCCTAGTAAAATAATGGTTTATTTTGTCATTTTCATAAATTAATTTGTGCATTATACAGTTGTGTATAATGGATTTATTTTGTAGATGGGTGTTTTGTCAGCACTGACACGGGGGCTGGTGAGAGGAGCTGACAGAATGGCAGAGTTCACGAGCAAGCGTGGACCCCGGACGTTCTACAAGAGCCGAGGAGCCAGACCCACTGGAGTCCTGACCTCCAGCAGAAAATTCATACCCATACAAGCCATGATACCAGAGTTCATGGTGCCAAACTTGGAGGGTTTTAACCTGAAACCTTATGTGTCATACAAGACCCCAGAAGGGACGGAGCAGCCCATGACTCCAGAGATACTCTTCAATCAGGTGGTGGCTCCACAGATCGAGAGAGACATTGAAGAGGGTGTTTTCAACGAGGACCATCTTGAGAAATATGGATTAGAGAAAACACAAGAGGGAAAGTTGTTCAAGTTGTATCCCAGAAACTTTGCTCGATAAGTGGACATCCAGAAATTTGCAGTAGACTATAAATTTGTTTTGTTAAATGTTTGCAGTTGTGATGTTTTGGTAACCTATTTAACAAAGATTAAAACCATTTCAAACTCAGTTCTTTCTTTTGAAAAATAGATTTATCCCAGTCAAGTTGGTATTGCAGGGATAAAATATACATCCTGTTGCACTAGAGAACAACTAACCCACACAACTTTACACAATAAATAAATGTGGACGCTTGAAATTATTTATACGGTTGTCGTTTATTTGTACAAAATATATCTTCGTTATAAACAGCCTGTCCTCAGTGTAAAACTAAACTGGGGCTAATAAAAAACGTTCTCATTTTTTTTGCTGAAATATATAATCAGAAAACGACACTCGGTTCGGCTGAAATAAAGGTATCCAAAATACATTTAAACAAAACAATACTGTAGGTAACAGCAGGGCACTGTTTAAAAAGTTCCCTCAGAAATGTGTAGTAAAATAAAAAGGTCCTCCAATTTATTTAAAAATAAATAGGAGGTTTCCAAATAAACTCAACCCAAAAGGTTTGTACAGAGCAGGATGTCACTCATAGCAGGAAATGGTTTTAGGAAGATGGTGGAGGCTCTGACTCTCGCTGTTTCTCCTGCGGGCTCCAGTCCCATCTCCACACATGCAGCATGTGGTCGTAGAAGGAGCAGGTAGCCAGAAGGCAAGACAGAGATGGGGAGTCTTTAGCAGAGAGAGGAAGGGGTTCTGGAGCTGAACGTTTCTCTGGTAACGAGAACTGTTCTGGTATGTACCGGCCCGAGTCATCCTCCAGAGACGTGTCAAAGCTGGCAGTTGGGGATTCATACTGGATCCTGAGGTGACCTACAGACTCTGCCAGCCCAATGCTGGTTTGGGGCGGCTCCTGAGGAGAGGGGGGCGTGGAGGTGCTGAGGGAAACTTTGGACCAGTCTGCTCCATAAGCTAAAGAGTTGTGTAGGATATAGGAGGCTAGAACAGGACATGGTGCATCTTGTCCATCTACAAAGACATGGGGAAAAACAAACTGAACAATAAACAATAATGATCTATCATTATTACTACATCAGGCATCTTCAGCTTGAAAATAGATAGACCTCTTACATATTTTGCTATATAACATTAGCTACATTTACAATCAAATAATCTTTTAGTAATCTGATTAAAGGCTCAATTGAACTGAAAAGAATTTATGTAAAAACACAATCTGATTGGAAGGTGTGGTGTAAACCTGAAATATTTCGATCAATAGGAAAAATCAAGCATGCAAATTCTAGAATGTTCGCACTACTGTTCCTGTTGAAAACCCTTAACCTAGTTCAACCAATCAGGTTTAACAGTAGTGGATCCTAAGGGCCAATAGTTTTGTGTCCTGACAGAAAGATTGGTAGCAGTAATTCTCACCCATTGCTTGCTGGCAGTGCAGAATATGGAAGTCATTATGCATGCATGCAGCCAGCAACAGGTGCTCCTGCTCAGGGTGCCACTTGAGTCTCCAAACACCCCCACCAACTGCAGTCTCACTCAAGGGCTGCTTCATATTCCTCCCGTCCCAGATCAATACATTCTCATCGTAGCTGAGAGGGACAAAGACATCAACAGGAAACCATGCATCTATATGTGAGCGTTTACAGTATATTGTGTTTCTGATGATCACCCGAGCAGAAGCCGCTTACCTCCCAGTGGCTAGTATGTGCTCTCGATGGGGGTTACTGTGTATGCTGCACACTCCCATAGTGTGTCTGTGTAACGAGAGCGCAGTATTTACACAGGAACAGTATAATGAGTATAATACAGTAAAGGTGTTCCTGTAGCTCAATTGGCAGAGCATTGCGTTAGCAGCGTAAAGGTTGTGGGTTCGATTCCCAGGGAACACACACGGATAAAAAATTGCTTTTGTTGAATGCACTGTAATTCGTTTTGGATTAAAACATCTGGCAAATGCATAAATGCACATGTAAAGGATCAAAGAATAAAGGCTAAAATAATTCAATAATATATATATAAAATATAAAATAAATAATTCAAGGCACATTTTGCATGTTACCTCTTGCTGGTGAAAGTAGGAGAGGAGGGACCTATTCTTAAATCCCAGCCCTTCAGTTTGCAGTCATCCCCACCTGGAATAGCCAGCAAATAAGGTCATATAAAATAGCCAGCAATAATAAGGTCATATAAATACATTTACATGGACAAATAAAACAAATGATAATGCATGCAACACCCCGCAATAACAATACAATATTGAATACCTTATAATGCCCAAACATATGGATATACAGTACAGTAAAACCTACTTGCTCTTATTTCTCCTACCTGAATAAACAACCTGAGTATCCCAGTAACTAAATGCTGAGATCCAAGCCTCGAAGTCGTGAGCTTTCCACTGACACAGAGCAGTTAAATCAGTTTCCCCCAGAGACAGCACTGTGAGAGAGCCAGTGGAGTCACTGGACACAACACGCACGTCACTGCTGCAAAGAGAGAACAATGAGCATTATATACTGAGAAATAAAGCAATGGAATGACAAAACATTAGTAATATATGAGAGCATTTTACCTCTCTCCTCTCCCTGTAGACCAGTCTAATGATAATGCCAGTCTGTCAGGACCCAACACTGAGCTCAGCTTACATTCCAGACCACAGGTGCCCTGCTACTGGAAGCACAGTCCAGACAGACAAGATACTTGATATAAAACAAATACAGCAAATAAAAACATTTAAATACCTAGTCCACATAAGGTCTACAACACTTAAAGGGACAGTTCACCCGAAAATGAATTTACTCACCCTTCTGTCATTCCAAACCTATATGACTTTTCTTCTGTGGAACACAAATGAAGGTATTTTGAGAAATGTCTCAGTGGTTTTGTGTTCATACATAATGGAAGTCCAAGGGTGCCACTATTGTTTGGTTACCAGCGTACTTCAAAACATGAGGGTGAGTAAATGATGGAAGAATTTCCATTTTCAGGTAACTATCCCTTTAACAGTATGTTCTAGGTTCAAAAGAAGTTAAACTCGGTTGACCGTTGACATGACAGGCCAACCTCTATTCCTAAGTTATCCATCAATTAACATTTGAATTAAAATATTATATAGTGTATTAAGAGAGAGAATGTGCAGCTACACACACATAAAACTCCTATGTGCTTTTGCTAAACAACAAGCATTTAATGTCACCTGAGACTCTGTGAGTTTGTACAGCTGGATGTCTCCTCCAGCTGTGGCCATACCCAAAAGTGGTTGTTCTGATATCGGTACATGACACCTAAAGGAAACATATAATATATACAAACAGTATGTAGTATTATGTATTACAAACATGTACATAAATGTGATGTCTGGAGTAAATGATGAACTGCATTGAGCAAAATAAACATCATAACTGTGTGATGATCCACTTACCACTTCAGATCGAGTATAGCAGGGGTGTCTAATCGTTGAGTTTCTGTAAGCGGAGGACTGAATGATCGTTGCGTGTTACAGTGGAACAGATAAAGTCGACCTATCCTGCTCGGTGCAGTGTCTTCTGCTGTCTGAGAGAGGGATTTCACGTGTATAGATGTGTGAATTTGTTCACAAACTGACTGACATTGAGCAACATAATCAAATAATAAAAACAATTTTTGTAATACCTCATCGTCGCTTTTTTTAAGTTGGTAGGTCCCACATGCCAGAACATGAGACCACTGTGGTACGGGACACCACTCGACAGTATCGGCGCTTAACTCCGTGTCAAACACCTGAAGAGTTCGGGTTCGAGAGTGCCAACCCATTTTAAACGGTCCGGCATAATATGAGGGCACCGAGTCCGACAGGATGACCGGACTGGCCGTAAGATGAGTGTTATAACTATGCACGTGTGCTCAGTCTATGACCCCTAATGTAACAGAAAGTAATTCTTTATATAAATATAATACAGTCGACGATTGTAATACAGCTCAAAAAATGTCGATTTTAACGACAGTGTTCAGGATTAAACGAGACGTTCGTGCAACTTCGCCTGTTTTCGAGACAAGCCGGAAGTCAGAGGCAGCAACATCCGGGTGTCTGAAGACTGATTGGCTGCGCGTTTAAATCGCGTCCTTGTTCTTTTGGTTTGACAGTTTCTGGTACACGGCGAGTGTTCTTGGTCGTACATTCGTTTTTATGTCATTAATCGGTAAATTACTATGGAACAGAATATTTCCGAATCAGGGTCTGTCCTTTGCACTTTGCTGGATAAAAAGGATCAGTCTAAGTATGTGTTTTTTACGCAAAAGAGATCAGAAGGGGACATAAACATAGGGTGAGGTGACAGAACTAATACTGTTTCATGTCGGCATTTTACCCTAAAGTATTTTACCAGTAATGCTATGACGCCCTGTTTCCTACAGATTTACCAATGGTGAAGACGTCTGGAAAACCCAGTTTTCAGAGGAGATCGTGTCTCAGTTTGTAGGAATCTGTTGATTTAGCCCATTAAAATTACACGTTTCGTTTTAACAGCAATCATAGATCCGTGCATTTCTTTACAGAAGAAGAAGTTTTCGTTAAAGTCCACAGAAGATTATACCTTCAAACTCAAGTAAGGCTCTTTGAAAACAGCTTGATGAGTAAATGATTAATAAACCATCTAATTACTCGTATGGCATTAGCTTCGCTGCTCTCTAAGATCAGTCACTTGTCTATCTGACCAGATGTGCATGTAAGTCTGGCAGAGCATTTGTGACGCTGCAGGAGGGCAGTGCAGTTCTGCATTTGGGAGCTGAGCCCACAGACCTGAGTCTGACTCTGTCAAAGCTCTCTGACTCAGAGG